>APFE031673883.1:92639-188833 GCA_000404065.3 Pinus taeda | reverse complement strand
TCCATTAATGAAATGAAGTATTATTTCCGCTGCATCTTTGTGTATATGGTTATCTCTGTATTTTGTTGCGTTCCTGTTTAAATCTGGATCAATTATTTTACATGGACAACTATTATAATACTATAGTTTTTTCTTTCCCCTAGGAAAAAGTTGTAATTTCTATTAGAGATTAAGAAATTACATTTTGTATATGCCGAAGCATTCATATATAGGCAGCTGTGCCTGTCGAGTTCATTAGTCTGCTGGAATAGATAATCAAAATAAACCCAAATTGTCTCCACGCAGGGAGCATTTCCAAAACTATGTGCTGGTAGTGTTCAGATTTATAGCCGTGCTCTTCGTAGAGAGCCCTATATATATGCTGATAATAACAAAAAGTATAGTGTTGTACTCAGATCTAGACAAAGGAAATATATACAAACTATAAACAAAAATGTGTTGCAATGGGCTCTATAGCCCATCTCCCATATGGTCATCAAATGGTCTGTGATAATGCTGGTAGTATGTGCCGTCGATCTCCTCCTGAATTAGCCAATTGTCTCCTTGTCTGTGCGCTGCCTCTTTGGAGATTTGGTCAGCGATGGTGTTCTGTTCCCTGTAGATGTGTTGACATACAAATGATTCAAAGGAAGCAGTCAGTCTTTTTGCTTCATCTAATATGTGTCTCAACGAAAATGCATGACAATGAGATGCATCATTCAACCAATTGCATACTATTTTAGAGTCTCCAAACAGCTGGAGGTGACTGCAATGTTTTTGGATGGCAAAGTGTATGATGTGTTTCGTTGTGCACAGTTCGGCGAAATTATTAGTGCCTCTGCCTAAGTTTATTTGTATCCTATAGCAGTGTGTGTCATTGAGATAAAGAATTGCACCTCCACCGCATCCCACTTCTTGTGCTGAGCCATCAAAGAAGGCCCATGGTTTTGATTTGTCAATATTCACCTGTCTAATGATGCGCGCAGGGGCAGAGGATTCCTCATTAGGTATCAAGTTATAATCTGCAATAGTATGGTGTAGGATAGAGGGCCAGTGAGGGGCCTTTTGGTTAAAGATAGCCTGATTCCAGGCGATCCAAACGGCCCAGCAAGCAAGGAGCGGTATATTGCAGGATTTCCCCGAGTGGTTCAGGAACCAGTTTTCCCATGCATCCAGTATATTATTGCCTTACCAATTTTTCAAGTGCGGGAAGTGATTGATGAGGGTATTCCAAAACTGTAGTGTAATGTTACAGTTCAAGAATAAATGTACAGTGCTTTCTTCCTCTGCATGACATAGATGACAGCGAAAAGGTCCGTGAAAGGATCTCTTCATGAGATTTGTACCCGTTGGAATTTTATCAAATAAAATGTTCCACATAAGCAAACGAGTACGGGGAGCTGACTTGAGTTTCCATAAAGCTTTCCATATGGGGTGAATATTCTGAGGTTTGTAAGGCTCCATGAGTTTTAGATAACCCAGCTTCGGGGCATATGCTCCATGTTTAGCAAAGGCCCAAATGATTTCATCGGGACCTTCAGTGAGCCTGATGTGGGCTTGTGTGAGAGCATCTGTATATTCCATCCATTCGGCCTGCCATTAAGCCGGAATATCTAGTGTTTGTGCACTGATCCAAGCCTGTTGGAGGAAGGTGGAGTTTGTTGGATCTCCAATATTCATGATGTTGGTGATGCCTCTGTCATTTAGGTGCCTGATGAGACCGTCTGAAAGTCTGTGAGTGTTCCCACATCCGACCCAAGGGTCCTGACCTATACGCACCGCATTGCCCACCTTTATGCGCCAAGTTAATCCTTCACGAAGCAGAGGTAAAGTGCTGATAACCGCTTTCCATATGATGGATATGTTATGATTTGTTCCATGTTGAGTGCAAATCCAATCCAGCACGTTCAGGGGCTTGATGTATTTCGCATATGCTACCCGCGTCCATAGTCCATCAGAGGTGAGGAGCTGCCACCCGAGTTTGGCCGCCAACGCCCTGGAGAATAGGTCGAGCCTCTTAATACCCCAACCCCCCCAGCGTTTGGGTCTAGCGATGGTGTCCCACTTGACCCAAGCAAAAAGTCTTCTTGGCTGTTGTCCCTTCCAAAGAAATATGTTGCATATATGTTGTAACCTGTTCAAGATGCCTTTAGGAATCCAGGTGAGGGCCATCCAATAGACTGGTGTGGCTTCAATCACAGCTTTAATGAGTATCAGTCTGCCAGCACGGGAGAGGTATCGATGGTACCATACCTGGAGTCTCTTTTCCACTTTAGCTATGAGCCATAACCAGTCAGCTATTCTGTAGCCATTAGGTTTCAACCTGAAACCAAGGTATTTTATGCCATCCGCCAATGTCAATTTGTTGAAGGGAAAGCGTTGTGTAGCAAAAACAGTCTCATGAATAGAGCAGCCAACTGTAGTGATCGTAGATTTTTGATCATTGATTCTCATACCTATAGCTTTCTGGAAGAGGAGCACGGAGTTATGAAGGGTGGTGGAATCCCCAATACTGCCGTTCAAGAAGATCAAGATGTCATCAACAAATAATAGATGGGTAAGGTAGAAGTTATCCGCAAGTTTAATTTCAGACAAATGTTGCCTGTCACGAGCAGATGAGATAACTCTACTTAAACCTTCCATGATAAGTAAAAACAGCATAGGTGAGAGCGGACATCCCTATCTGAGACCTCTCTCAGAAGTAAAGAAAGAGGTGGCTTCCCCATTTAGTAAAACACTGTAGGATACATCAGTGATGCAGCTCATAGTCCATTTGATGAAGTTGTAGGGGAACCCCAGATGAGTAAGTAACAGCAACAAGTATAGCCAGTTCGTTCTGTCAAATGCCTTAGACAGGTCCACTTTGAGAATCATTCCTTTTTGTTTTTGACCTGCAAGGTGTGCATGAGCTCTTGGGCAGTGGCAATTGCCTCATGGATCTGTCTGTGGTGAAGGAAAGCAAATTGTTCTGAGGATATGTGTTGCGAGAGAATGGGCTTGAGGCGGTTGGCGATGGTCTTTGCTATGATCTTTTAGAGGCAGTTACAGAGAGAGATGGGGCGGAAGTCATCGAAAGTGCTCGGTGCATTAGTTTTGGGAATGAGAGTGATGAAAGTCGATTTAATGGCAGAGGATATTCTACCTCACCTTCTGCTATCCTCAACAATCTTCAGAAGGTCATTGTCCAGGATATCAAAGAAAGCGAGATAGAACTCAATGGTCCATCCATCAGGGCCAGGGATTTTATCTTTTTTGAACCATTTCAGGGTAGCCTCCAATTCTGCCATGGTCACTTCCTTCTGGAGCTCCTTAGAATCTTCTTGTTCTATATATCTAGGGAAGAGTTCGGCCACCCTCATGATTTCTAATATATTAACTTCTTCAGGAGCTTTATAGATACCTCGAAAGTGCTTTGTGGCCAGCCTGGCCAGGTTCTGCTGTGTAGAAACCGGGTGCCCTTGGTTGTTCTTTAACTCCCAAATAGTATTGATAACTTTCTAGCCATTAGCAAATTTATGATAAAATTTAGTGTTGGCATCCCCTTCTATGAGCCAAATGGCTCTACTCCTTAGCCTCCAACTTTCCTCTCTTTCTCTCAGGATCTGTGAGCGTTTTGTAATGAGAGAGGTGTATTTATCCTTACTTTCAGGGGAAGGGAAAGTCCCAGAAGACGAATCTTCAAATTCATCTATGACCTTTTCTGCCTCTTTTAATGTCTGATTATCTTGTATGTGTTTTTGATGAGCCCAGTTTTTAGTAATCTGTTTGAGTTCTGTAAGCTTCCTGACAAAGCCTACTGAGATTTCCTCGTCTTCCCTGATGAGATTGGTCCACCAGTAATTATGGACCAATTGGATGTAAGAGGGGTCCAGGAGCCAAGAGGCATTAAACATGAAAGGGCTTTTGATTTTGTGGGAGGTGTCCTCTGCTTCTAAGAAGATAGGCTAATGATCTGGTATGCCCCCGATCCCACCCATTGACGAATTCTGGGAAGGCTGTTGAATAAGGATTCCTTGATTAGGAATCTATCAAGTCTCCTGGCCAGACTTTGCTCACCACTTCTGTTATTTGACCAGGTATATTGAAGTCTAGCAGACGGTATATCCACCCATTTATGTTCCTCTAGCAGGCTAGACATAGTATCTGTTAGGGAGTTGACCTATGCTAGATGCCCCCGTGACTCACTGAAGCCAAGGGAGAAATTTAGATCCCCTCCAAGAATAATGTTGTCTGCTTGGAAAAGTTCTGATTCAAATAAGAACCGCCAGTAGTTGGCATGATCTACACACGGGCCATAGACATTGATGATTCTGATGTCCCTTTCTACCAAATGCGAACTAATGTCTAGTCCAATGAAACCTCTTCCTCCAAAAATATTCCGAACTTCCGCTGCTCTGTTATTTACCCCAATGGCCAAACCCCCTGATCGGCCGGATGCATCAAGTGCCTGGAAGGTCCAGTTGGGTAACCAGGAAGTGAGGGTATTTGTGAGGGGTTCGACCTGACAGAGTGTTTCTTGAAGAAAGATGATGTCCAGCAGAGATGATAAGAGCAGTCTCTTAAGCGCTAGTTTTTTCGCTAAACTAGCAAACCCACGGCAGTTGAAGGAAAGAATCTTCATGGAGGGAGGGGAATAGGGCCATCCTTCGTTCTAAGGGCCCCAAAGATGGTTTGTTGTCGCCGAAGGGCAACCTCTTCATCAGCAGTGTGTCTTGCCTTGGTAATACGGGAGGGTCTACCCCGGGAGTTCTTGAGGGTCATGGGAGCGTTAGCCATGTCAAGGCCTACAGCATCCGGACCTCTGTCTTTGTGCGCGGTCGAAGAGAATAACGAGGGGAGGACTGGGTCGAATGAGAAGAGAGGGTTGCCAGGGACGAAGTGATCCGTAGAGGAGGGGCCACCAGTGAAGGGAGCGGAAGGGAGCAAATGAGAGAAGTGTGTGTGTGGATACTCGGGAGGTGAGAAGCGGATGATAAAATAGCAGATATAGGTTCAGAACCAATGTAATTATGAGATTGAATGCCCAACGACAAGCATGAAATAGTCGATGTCGGAGATGGTAAGGAGTATGACTTACCCGATTGCTCAAGGCCCGCTTGTTCAGTCGGTGGCTGCACCGGTGCTGTCGATGAGGGAGGAGGTGCAGTGGAAGCCATAGCAGTATCGGCTTCCTCTGGGCTGCTCCTATGTTCCTCCCCATTCTGTGAACGATCATGATCCCCATTGAGCTGAATAGATTGCGTCTTAGGGAGATTGTCGAGGGGCTGTTCTGTCTCATCTTCCTTATCTGTCGTCCTTGCTTTCCTGAGGAGTGGGCAGTCCCTATATAAGTGCCCCACTTTATGGCACCTGCGGCAACGATATGGAATGCCTTCATAATCAATAATCTGCTTGCGCTCTGAATCTCTCCACTGAATGGTTATGTATTCAAGCAAACCTCCCCTCGTGTCCAGGTTAATGAGAATCATGGCATAGGCCATCATGCCCGTCTGCTGATAGGATTTATCATGGTCCATATAAGTGCCTATGGCATTGCCAATTCTCCAAAATATGTCTTCTGACCAGAAATGGAGTGGAAGTCCTGGAAGTCGAATCCATACCGGTCCGATGCCAATCTGTTCTGTCTCTGGGTCAAATAATGGAGTCCACCTCTTCAATAGAACCGGAGCATGATCAAAATTCCAAAAGGATGATAGAACCCAGTTGGTATGATCAGCACAAGCAAATCTCAGTGCGAACCATCCCCGCACGAAGGTCTGCACGAAGGGGATATCTGCCAAATGATGGCCCCAAACTGCGGCTGCCCAGGTCTTCAAGCGTGTTGTCGTGTAGCTCCGTCCCCTGATGAGCCCGACTAGAACCCGATCAGCAAAATCCATAGCCTCGCCCAGCCGTATTTCCTCTTCCAATCTGAGAAAGACGTCGTCCTCCTTGGACTTGAAGCACTTGTTTTTCCGTTTAGGGCTCCGGGTAGGGTGATTGCTTGTGGGATGGCCAGGGATATGGGTGCTGGCGATCGACGGTTCCGGGTTCAGTCGAGCTGAGGAGGGGTCGCTGATGCCTGATACAGAAGGATGTCCCGAGAGCGGAGGTACCGAAGTAAAACAGCCAGAAGTGAGGCCAAGAGAGCCCGGGATACCGGCAGAGGGGCAGGGATAAGAGGGGTTTTGATGCGGAAAGGGTAATGTGCCCGGTGCCGGAGGAAGGAGACCAGGGTTAGGGTTGAGGCAACCGGATACAAAACCTAGGGTTGCCGGAGAGTGAGGGGGAGTGGAAAGAGCCGGCCATGTCAGTGGATCATCCGGGAGGACCACAGGGTTAGCCGGTTGCTGGTCACCAAACGAAAAAGGAGCAAATTGATCGGAGATACCTGTGCTGTACAAACCCCCTGATGTGGCAAAAGGGGTGCGCCAGATGGAGACCCCTTCCAAGGGGTCGGCCGTGTAGTCAACGGCTTCGATGTCCTCCATTGCCAACTGCTTCTCGGATCTGTGGACACCTCGAAACGGAGAGTAAACCGGAGAGAACGACAGTTGCAGTTCTGAAACGGACCGTGCAAATAGTTCAAAACCGTCACAGTAAGTCGTCGGGTGTCGCGGTTCAATGTTCTATCCTCCGTTAGAGCTCCTAGCGTAAGACGACCTTGTTCTCGGCGGTTAGGTGCCAGTAACAGAGGATGCGGGCGCGTAGACGGAGGCCGTTGATCAGCTGCAGAAAGTAGAAAACCCTAACCTAAGCCTTCTCGTGACTTAGCTCGTCCGGTCTCCATCCCGCCTCCCATCAGGAACAATTTCAATTATCAATTAATACTATAGTTATTAACTTATTTTAATAATAGTTAATAATTAATGAGTTAAACTCCACATTGCAATAGCTATTACATTTAACTATTATTAACTTGATTCTTAATAGACTATTGTGCATTTAATTATAGTTGTTAATTCTCTCGCATTAACACTTTTTGCTTTCGATAATTATTTTACATGAAAAGATTTTCCACACAACGAAAGCACAAAATTAATATTAAACAAAAATGTTTACACTTCCACACAAAAGATCTTATTCATATAAACCATAAGTTGGACTGTGCGTAGCTATTTATTTTATTTTATTATTGGAAAACGAATATGTCATTACCGATAAAACAATGTACTAGATAAATGTGAGACTTATAGCCCACGACCCCACACATATCAATAGAAAATCTCCACACAATAAGATATAATATTATTTTATTTTATTTTTTTATTAGAAAGAGAATACATCATTACCGAGAAAACAACTAATAACTTTTGTGCGAAAAAATCAACCTATTGTGCGAAATTGAGAAACTTAGCCTGTTGCGAAAAAATCAACCTATTGTGCGAAATTGAGAAACTTAGCATGTTGTGCAGAACTTAGCTCATTGTGTGGAGCTTATAGCCTATTGTGGAGAACTTAACTCACTATGTGAAGCTATTTATTTGATTTTAGTATTAGAAAATGAATATGTCAATTATTTTACATGGACAACTTTTCCACACAACGAAAACATAAATATTATTATTAAACAAAAATGTTCACATTTTCATTAGTAGTTAATAATTAATGAGTTAAACTCCACACTGCAATAATTATTACATTCAACTATTATTAACTTGACTATTAATATATTATTGTGCATTTAATTTGTAGAAATGTGGTGATAGAATTGCAATTGCTCAATAAATTTAATCTAAAATTAAGAGAAACAATTCTACTCTACTGATATGTTGAATTTAATTCACAATTTAGAACAACATTCACAAACATGTAATAAGAAATATCACACATGTGTTGGGTTGTGTTATATTCTTTCAACGACTAGCTCCCCAAGTTAACCGAGGGGTTAGAGGAGGCACGGAGCCCCCCCTTTGTTGCACAATTGGGGGGTCATTGGGGGGGAGGGGGGGGCGAGCAGCAGCCCCCTTGTCTACGAGATCCAGGGCAACGCCTCGGGGAAAAAAAATTGGACCCTATATTAGGTGGGGTGAACCTACCTATGGTTTTGTGCATGGTTTTCGCACATGGTTTTGGGCGTGATGGTTTTCGATCCATGGTATTGGATGCTTCGGCATGTATATATATGTATTGTAACATTGAAAGGAACATAATAAAAATCAAGCTGGCAGTCCCGGTTTTGGGATTCAGGGGAAAATCTCTGTGCATATGTGTTTTATGTGTTATGCTCTCACATTGTTTATTTTTTGTTCTTTTAGAATTTGTATGCAGGTAATTTTTGTACAGGGTTAAAAGCTACAACATGCACGGTATTTTTCTAGGGGAACCCAACTCGGAAAAAAACCACTCAAGATTATTTTCATTAATCAGTTGAATAGAGAATGTATTACAATTTCTTTATCACTCTGAGCTCATCCTGCAAGTGAATAACCTTTCTCTCTGCTCAATGAGAAGCTCTGACTCAGACTTAGTCAATTTTTTCTTTAGCTTGAGCCCCTATTTCCTTGTGCAAATCCTAAGGAATTAGCTTCTATTTTTTAGGATTTTTTCCTCCAATTGATTGCACAATTCCCAAGGATCGATCATCTAACTGCATGCAACACTTGTACACTCAAACTATTTTACAACTTCTTGTTACACTACCCTGGAATCCCCACCACATCTGAGGAAATCGAATTTCTTGCATGCACTACCTATTTTGAGTTGATTGATCAGTTATCTGGATGATCACTAAGTTAAATTTTTGTCCCACTGCACAACTGACCTTCCACTAGTTCTATCAATAGTTGGAACTAGTTTAACTAAATACAACTGGAAATAACTAAACTAGATTACTAAAATCTAGCAATCACACATGTTTAACTGAACTCCAAACTCTCTAACTCGAATTTACTTAGAAAATTGAGTGACAAGAGCCATGTCAGTTTAGTTAACTACCTCCAAGTTGTTTGTGCAAATTCGAATTTTCTCAGTTTGACCAAGGCAAAGTCAAATTGAGACTTTTTTGCTACACTTCTCAACATAATTATAGCTACTAATTCTCCTGCATTAATGCTTTCCACTTTTGATAAAGTGGAGACAAACTACCTCTTGTGTGAAACTTTTCGTGTGCAGAAATCTTTACACAAGAAATGCTCCGCACACTACTAACTCTACACCTCTTTTCAATGCCAATGCACACTCTTGAACCATTCAACTTTTTAAATTGGTTATTTTGATTTCAATCGTTTTAGCGGTACCTCCGCACAATGAAAATGAAAGCAAAAATCTCTACACAAAGCATTAACAATAAAACATAAATGAAAGCATAAAGAATAGTTAATAACTATTAATTAATTAGTTGTCCAGAGTTAATTATAAAGCTATAAATGATAACAGCACAATAGTAATAGCAAAATGAGCTATAACTATTAATAACTGTAATAATTAAACAACAACAATATTTTCCTTAAACTATTACATTTTTATAATATTATAGCTATTACAAGGAAACCTACTAACCTATAATACTATAGCGATTAAATATTTTCATTAATAGTTAATAATTAATGAGTTAAACTATGCACTGCAATAGCTATTACATTTAACTATTATTAACTTGACTATTAATAGACTATTGTGCATTTGATTATAGCTATTATTTCTCCATCATTAATACTTTCTTTTGATCATTATTTTACATGGACAGCTATCATAATATTATATCTTTTAACATTTTTTATTAATAGTTAATAATTATTGAGTTAAACTTTACACTACAATAGCTATTACATTTAGCTATTATTAACTTAACTATTAATAAACTATTGTGCATTTAATTATAACTGTTAATTCTCTTGTGTTAATGTTTTCTGTTTTCGATTATTATTTTACGTGGACAACTTTTATGCACAACGAAAGCACAAATATTACTATTAAATGAAAATTTTCACACTTATGCACAATGAAAACACAAATATTACTATTGAACAAACATGTCCACACTTCCGCACAACGAAAACACAAATATTACTATTAAAAAAAATGTTCACACTTCCGCACAAAATTTCCTATTCATATAAAGCATAAGTTGGATTGTGCGAAGCTATTTACTTTATTGTATTACTGGAAAATGAATATGTCATTACGGAGAAAACATTGTACTCAATAAATGTGAAACTTATAGCCCACAGCCCCACGCATTTCAATAGTATAGCTCCGCACAGTGACCTAAGTCTACAGAATAATCTACAATATTGTTTTTATTTATTTTAATATTGGAAAGCGAATACATCATTACCGAGAAAACAACTAATAACTTTTGTGCGAAAAACTTAGCCTATTGTGAAGAAGCGAAAAACTTAGCCTATTGTGCGGAACTTAGCTCATTGTGAAGAGTTTATAGCCTATTGTGCGAAACTTAGCTCATTGTGAGGGGTTATTTATTTAATTTTATTATTGGAAAACAAATACGCCATTAGTGAGAAAACACTATGCAAAAAAATTCAATTGAATAGCAGTAGAGGCAAGAACTACGTTGCATTGCACCTATTCCTCTTGTTATATATATATATATATATATATATATATATATATATATATATATATATTATCTTATCTAAAAGTTATTTTAAAATTGGAATATGGGAATTTAAGATTAGTTGCATTACGTATGTTTTTTTTATGTTTATATTGTTTTATATTTAGTTTTCTAAGACATATTTATTTTTCAAACAAAACAAGGACACAAATTAAAATGTTTATGTGTTCATGAAGTGCATTGATAATTTCAACAATTACACTTCTCATCCTTATAAATTGATAAACAATTATGTGTTATTTCAAAATATTTGACACTAAATTGTAGTACCTAAAACCTTAAGTGTGAAATGAGAGAAAACAAGTGTCATATGAAAGAAGAAATTGCAAATTAGAGTGATACAAATAAACAATATGTAATTAAAAATAAAAATGAGTAAAGGATGAAAGTATTTTGCAAACTATCAATCAAGAAATCAAATATCTCAAGAATCCTTACTTGAATTGGATACTTGGATCATTGATTTTTACAAACAAATTGTTTTGAAGGAAGATCGATCAAGGCACTTCAATTAAAAAATTATAGAAAATGAGCAACAAATTGAGAACATTGTTAATCTCACGTGTGCCACAAATGACTTTATACAAAAGGTTGATGGAACTTAACACAAAAAACCTAATGCAAAAGTTTGATGTTACTTGTAATATATGTGACTTGATAGTTGTTACACAAGAAACAAAATATATGGATGACAATTCTTAAATTGTTCAACAAAATAGGGTATTGCATACAAAATGAATATATTAAGTAATCGATCACAAAATTAGATCAAAGATTGTAACACTAGTGTTTGTACATGATTAAAATCATCAAAGAGGGAAGCAATCCACAACCCTATCCAATGTCGCCACCTAGGACAATTTATTAATGAAAAGGAAAATTTGCACATAATAATGTTTCTCATAATTGATCATTGGAAAATGACCATCCATATTATTTAAATAGAGATCATGGACCAATCAAATGTTTATACATGGATCAATAGGCATTAGTATTAATGAGAATGTATAGAACATATCATGACCATTAGATTGTATAACTACAAATGCATACTAAAGAAACACATTTTTACCTAAAGGAACATTAAACGAAGTTGATCTTAACTAACTTCTTAATGTCTAAATATATTCACTTCACCCCTTAATAAAAACTTGGGATGAGCTTGGGCGAGATTTTCTGCTTTGACGAAGCGGTAGCTCAAGTGGCGATGGTCGTGATAATGGAGTGTTATGTACCAAGAAATTTCATGTTCAAATCTCCTCGATTTACCTTGTCTGTGGAAAGGACATACAGATGCACCTAGTGGTTAACCTATTTGGATGATAAAACAATTGGATGAGCAAAATATAATCTATAATGGCACTCTCAGCAGCATTTACCGAATACATGACACCCACTCATGTAAATTTTGTTCAAGTATTGGGTTGATACAACAAGCTATGAGGATATATTGTGACAATCAAAGTGCAATCTTCCTAGAAAATAACCCAGCATATCATTCTAAGACAAAGAACATAGATGTCCAGTACCACCTTTTCAGAGATATGATTGAAGAAAAGAAGGTGTTGCTAGTGAAGGTGTACATTTTAAAGAATGTTATAGATTCGTTAAAAGAATATATGAGCACTCAGAAGTTCTCTTGGTATAAAGAAACAATAAGAATTATTTCCCTAGATTGTTGATCATATACTCCTTCGACCCCTTGTGTGCAAAGAAAACAGCAAATGGAAAAATATTGGGTATGGGTTATATTCTTTGCATTACTAATCCTATGTGTTTTCTGTTGCATTGGGAAACATCATATATATAATATATATAATATTATATATATATATAAGAGAGAGAGAGAGAGAGAAGAGAGAGAGAGAGAGAGAGAGATAACTGCATCTATTTTTGGTGATTTTATTCACATGGTTTTCACCTTTAGCATTTATGTTGTGCATGGTGGTTTAACCCGTGGTTTTCTAGTTTCAATTAATTAACTATGGTTGTATTTTAATCCAGTGTAAATTGATTAGCAGTTTATTAATCCTATGAAATATATATATTGTCTTATAATTGTATAAAGAATAATATACTTAAAAATATTTCTAGTTTTCCTAGTTTTGAATTTTCAAGATAAAATATTTGTTTTAATGTGTGTATTTTCCATGGCATCTTTTCTGATTTATTCAGAAATTGCTTGCAACAATTAATTGTACAAAGTTTAAACATAAAATTTATAGTTTCTTACTCACTTCATATATTCTCCAAGTTTAAAGATGATTTTGTTTAATTTGTAGAAGTTTTATGGGAGAACTAGAGGTAGAATGAACTAAAATGCATAATGATGAATTACAGTTGCTTTTTTTTCCAAGGAAAAAATCAAGTAATTTTATTTTATAAACAAAATTACAAAGTTATATATTATATAGCATTCAATGGCCTTCCAAGGCTTATAGCTTAAGACTTGAGAGAGTCCTCTATTTGTACATATCTATTAAAACAAAAATATATATGTCTACCTTTCCCATCTCCACTAAGAAGTTTTTCTATTTAAAAAGAATAGCCTAATCAATCTCCTACACATGTTCTAAATAAAAATTAGTTTTAATATGTTGAAATAATAATCTAGACTTCCTATAGGACTACATAGATATAAGTACTCGTACTCAATGCAAGTCTAATATTATATCCAAGGATCGTGAGGTAGGTAGAAAAGTGTGCTTGTGAGCTTTCAAAGATGTTCTAGATCTATTTTTCCAGCTCATTTCCTTCTTTAGATAATTGATCTTCTTCCTTGTTCCTATTCTTGTAAATATATGGAGCAATGATATAAGAGAAAGTTTATTTAGTGTTTAGGATGTTAATAAATAAATATGCATAGTGAAATTACTCAAGTCTAATTCCAATTTCATCCATTGGATAACAAGAAGAGAATCTTAAAATATTTGAATTTGTTAAAAAATTCTTGCACTAGCATTAACACTAGTTAAAGTGCCAATAATTCACAGAATTTGTATGTTTTGTTGCTTATTCCATCTTTAAAAGAGACATTGTGGCTACAGGAAAGATGAATGATTCCCCCAACCCCTTCGCTAGGAAGTTTCTTAAGAGGCACCATTAAAGGAATCCCACTCTATTTCCTTTTTTATTACTTATTTAGTGTTTTCTTTGTAAAATGTACTTATATTGAGGAAAATTAAAAATAATATTTAAATCTTGGATGGATCATTTCAATGGTAAGGTATGTTTTTTCTTCAAAGTGTTTGGAATTTTTAGTCAAATACACTCCTAGAATATTGTTAGAGGAAGAGATTTGTGCTCTTGGTTTCTTTCATCAAACATTGGTTTATGAGGATTTTCTTTATGGTATTTTAACTTCGAGCATTTTTCAAGCTCGCCAACACTTTCATTTCTTTCTAAACCTCCCTATTAAAAATACAACACATAATAAGATTTAAGTTGGTTCCAATGTCAAGATTATTAGACAACACCATGAAAATTTTGGGTTTTGCTAGAAATTTAAATATTGAAATACACCTCCACCATATATGTAAATTATCATCGCAATCAACAAAAATTGATTTACACCTCATTCTTATTTCATATTTTCATGTGGGATTTAGAGACCAAATTAGTTGATCATCTGAGTCATCTCTTTGTCTAACAAAACAATTTCTTAGATTTAAAGTGTAATTCTCCCAAGTTTCCTTGAGACCAAACTCTCTCCAAGACAAGAACAACCATTGTTGTTTCTTTTTTGTGTCTTTGTTTCCTCTTACAATTTCAAGCCCCAATGTATAAAATATTGTGCTTTTCCATCAACTATTAAATGGCCTAGAAGCTTATAAGCATCATTGCTTCTTATCCAAGGTTCTAAACCAATCTGAGCCTTATCTCCTTTCCTTATTTTCCAAAATATCCAATTGCCAATCAAATGGAATATCGAGATGATTGGTTTCCCAATAATTAAAGCATTGCAGAGTTTTCTTATATATTTTCTAACCCAAACATCTAAAAGGTTAATAGAATTATATTTGTATTTTATGACTGAATCCCATAACCCAAAGCCTTGAAAAATCCTTAATACTTTCTTTGTTACTAAATTCTTTGAGAAAATAAAATTGTTCTTGAGGCCTGGTCCACCTTGATATTTTGGACTGCAAGTCTTTTCTAGTATGCTAGTAACATCTCTTTCCCTACCTTTTTGGACCAAATAAAACTAAAGGATAACCCAATCCTCTACAAGGTTAAGAGAAGTGTATTTGTCTTTTATGACTCAAGCCCATAGCCTAAAGCCTTGAACAAGCCTTAATACTTTCTTTGTTACTAAATGCTTTGAGAAAAGAAAATTGTTCTTGAGGCCCGGTCTACTATTTTGGACTGTAAGTTTTTTCTAGTATGCTAGCACCATCTCTTTCTTCCCTAACTTTTTGGACCAAATAAAACCAAAGGATAATTGTTTATTCTTTTCTGGTACACCTTTAGAATCTAAGAAAGGGGAATCCAATAAATGGGAATGGCTTCAAGGACCACTTTGACAAGTACCAATCTAAATAGCCATTGGTTGCACCAATGTTTATCTTTTTCTCCACCTTTGTTGTCAATCAAATCTAATAACCTTTTTTATATAAGTTTTATTTTATTTTAAAACCTAAATATTTCGTTCCAACATCTAAATCCACTACATTTGAGGGAAATGCTCGTGATATTTGATATTTTTCTATCTCTGATAGTCCCTATGAAGAGATCATTTATTTGAAATGTTTATATCCAGACAAGTTATATCACATTATAGATCAATGATCTCATAGTGTTTTTAACCATTATTTTGGAGCTTCGATAGAATATTATGATGTCACCATAAAAAATAAGAGTAACATTACAAGAGTTTCCCATAATTATACTTTTTAAGACACAATTTCCCAAGGCCACCTTCAGAGATCTATTGATACCCTATACGATAATAAGAAAAAGGAGGGGGATAAAAGACATTTTGTCTTATATCGCTTTCAGGATTTAAAATAGTAGAGGTGGAACAATTAATAAGGCTTGTAAATGAGATCAAGCTAATGCAAATCATCATCCATGAGAAAAACCAATGTCAAATACCCAAATGAAAAAGTATCAAGTTGATAAAAACCCAGCTTACTTGATTTAAATACTTGTAAAGATCATTTTTTATAGTCAAATCAATTAAATTCCTAGTCTTTATCTAGTGTAGTCGTTCTTCTACTAACCCCACAAACTCATGTAATTGTCTCCCTTCCATGAAACCAAATTGTTCATGAGATATTTATTGGGATAAAACCTTTCATCCTTTTGATTATGATTTTTTACAGATAATTTTGTAGATGTAATTGGATAAGGAAATTGATCTGGAGTTCTTAAAGAAAGAGAGATCATAAGACTTGGGGATCAAATATATAAAGGTTTTATTAAAAGTTGTCAATTTTTTCCTTGTGTATCTTGAATTCTCAACCACACTTTATATGTCCTCTTCAATGAATTCATAATTGCCCAAAAATAATTATATAGGGAGGCCATCTAGACTAGGGATTTTGTACTTCTAAAAGTTATGGAGGGTTGGAAGAAACTCTTATTTCCCATATTCTTCCATTAAAACTGAATTATCTTTTATTTTAACAATATTGGAAAGTATTTTTTCAATTTGAATATTTTTGTGATGGTTATTCAAGATTATTATTTAAATAGAAAATGGAAATAATTTACTCCCTTAATTGCTACCCTAGAGAAGTTTGTTGCTCTAGATCCATATTTCCTTTTTCTTTTTCTATCCTCCAAACATAGGTTATATTTTTTTCTATGGTTAACATATTTGTGGAAATTTTTCCTCTTTTTCAAGAATTTTAAGTCATCTTTCTGATTCTCTACCAAGAATTCAAACCCTTAATTATTATAAAAAGAATTTAAGATTTATTTGATATATTTAAATCTGGTATCATTCTTCTTTTCTTCTACTTAGAACATTTTATTGCAGTATGTTTTTCTCTTATAATATTTTGATGATATTAAATAGGAATTGTTTCATTAAGGGTTCAATTTGGAGGGTCTAGGTGGTTTCCCTTAGGTTGGGGCCACCTCAAGAAGAATTGGATTGTGGTTAGAATCCCCTACTAAAGATACCCGTTGATGAATTTGACTACTTCTGATGAATCTTTTAATCTACTTCCTAATTAGGCTCAAAAAGATAAGTAGAAGAATGTGCATTTAATTATCAACCAAAGATTTGTATAACACTTGTGAATTTTTGTGCACTATATATGTTAAGACAACAATTCAAGTTGTGATTTAGGTGTGGTGTTGTAGTTAGAGGAACAATGATGATTACAAAGAGAGAGTCTTTAGATGCTCCAGCAAAGTCACTCTAGACTAATATTGATCAAATGAGTGACTTCTTACTAAGATTGAAAGAACAAAATTTGGAAATTAACTCCATTAAAAAAGAAAATAAATCATTTTAATTTAGAAACAAATAAATTCAATTGTAGATAGAAATTAGCTATTTAACTAAAAAGTAAACATAATTTTTTGTATGAAATTGAACTTGTGTGTAAAAGAAAGTAAATTGTTGTGCTCCTAAACAATCATCACTTCAAAAAATCTAAATCTATTATAAGAAAGTAAATGAAATCTTGCTTAAAAGGAAATATGACTTGGAAGGAAATAATTATGCATGAAAAAGAACTACAATATGATTTGTCACTTAATAATTGACACACTGTTAGGTTGTAACTGAATGCACATTGGACTTGAAACAAAGAATATAATGATAGGGAGATTCCAAGGTTTGTTTCCTAAAATATGTGATCTCAATTTCTCCAACACATCAAATACTTCAACTCTACCAACAATAATTACTTACCTAAATTGTAAAGATAATATGATTGTTCGTACAAGAGAACAAATAAATATTAAACCTAAAAATGTTGTTGACACATGTTTCATTTCTTAAAATTATTACTATGAATTAATATTGTTATGCACAAAATTATAAAAGAAAAATTTAACAGAAGTAAACTAATCAGTTTAATAGAATAAAATAACACCTTGTCAATCAGGGGGGCCTACCTCCTTAAATGAGATATTGGAACGAAAGAACAATGATTGTTTCAGTTGAATCGTCATCCACAACAAGACAAAGGCACAAAACTCATGTGGGCTTCTTTATTAACTACAAATTGACTTACAACTTAATAACATTACAATAATACAATTTGCCTCCCCTCTTTGACTCCAGGGAAGATGGTTTTATACCCTTTTCTAATTATCCATCCTTAGAAAAATATATAAAAAAAATATATATATATATATATATAGAAGAGAGAGAGAGAGAGAGAGAGAGAGAGATATGGCTGACCATAGGGATTTGAAACATTGAAGCTCATTGTTTACATAATACTCAAATCATGGATATCACCAATTGAGCTACCCCCTTAAGCTACTTGTAGAAATTTCTTGTAGATTCAAACTGCAGATTGTGATATGCTAAAACAATTGATTGAATATACTCTACTCATCAACGGAAACAAAAATTGATTGATGAAATCACAAAGCAAAAAAGGAATAATTTCAATTACACATAACACAATAATTTTTGGGGGAAAGCTTCAACAAAAAAACCCTGCTATCTATTTATTGCATTAATGATCTAAGAAGAAAATACAATGCTTGTTCAACCCGGACAATCTCTACACAAGTACAATCTCACTCACTGCTTCACAAACCAGTGCAAGCCAATACTTAGCTAATACTCCTTGCCCAGTTTCCTTTGGAATTATCCCATATTTAATTGGAAGATATATCACTCATAACTGCACAATCCATCCATAGGCCTTTCTCTTATTGCAAGCACCATCAATTTAATTTAGATGATTTTACAACTGATAGTACACTGTCCCTAAACTCTGGTTTCAACTGGGTCTTCCTTTGAACTGACATGCATGAGTTATTTATGAGTGAATTATCAGTGATTTTATTGATCATTGCATGTGAATTAAATCCAATTTAATTCACTTGACCTTTCACTAGTTCCTCCATCAATTAGAACTAGTTTAACTGAATTTAACTCAGTTAAAATGAATTAAATAATTACAACTCAATATTAACTCGTCATGGGCCCCAAAAATTTAGGAACCACTCTACATGACTCTAGATAGACTCCCAACTCGCATTAACTGAGTCAACTAATTCAAATTAACTTTGTTAACTACTACAAGTTTCTATGAGAATTAGAATTACAATTTAATTCTTAATTTAATTCAAGGACAAATTAAATTAGTATTTTCTTTCTTGATGTTATTTTTAACATTTCTTTTTGTTATTTTCAACACTCCCTCTCAACAAGAAAGGAATTCAACTCTATCCCAACATGGTGCCTTTGGAATGTTCTGCATGTAACTCTTGTTACTGTTGTTTCTTCTACTGCAACATATGTAACCAAAAAACATCCAAAATAAACTGAATCAATTGTGTCTGCACCTGTCTTCTGGGAAAACTATTTTTCTACTGACTCTGCTACCGAGCCACCTGCTATGTTGTCAACACTGCTTTGTAATCCTCAATATCTAACTAATATTGATCCTCCTACTACTCAATATTATGGGCCTGCATAACAAGGTAATGATCCATGAGAAAAAAAACACTTCAATGGGTCCTGCCCAAACACCCTTGGGACTATTGCTTCACATCGCCCCACCTCTCACTTGGATGTATGGTTGCATGTGTTGCCTCTGCCCACTTGGATCGAAATTTCCCCCTACTGGAGGTCACTACTTAAGTGGATGTCTCCACTTAGTCTCCTCTCTGCTTCTCTAATTGTGGTTTCTCCACAACTTGTTGAGGTTGCTTCTAAGGCTTCATGTTGAGAGGTCTAACATGCTCCCCCTCAACCATCAAATCTCTATTCTTTTCCTTGATCCCAAATGATTTGCATGCATGAGCTAAATCTGATCTACTCATACCGATGTTTCTACTTCTTTAATGTTGCTTCCACATTGTTGCTGCAACTACTGCAATAATTAGTCTGATCTCCCTAGATCCCAAAGTACTAGATTCCATAGGGATGCTCCCTTTGAAACTAAACTCCTCATGAGTTTTGATCTCCCTGTGGTAAATATCTTTGCTCCTCAATCTACCAATATCAATTATCACAACTCCTTTTTTGTGTCATTAAACATTGGCTCCCGAATCTGCCCGCTAGCAGCCTTCTCGCTCCATTAATAAGTATGCATATAGGGTTTTCTAGATTTGCCCTAAACTAGATCTCCATCAATCTACAAGGATAAATTCAAATTCTTTTCTTCTATTGTGATTTCAGTTTTGATACCATGTAGAAATTTTTACAAATCTAGCTCTGATACCATGTAGAAATTCCTTGTAGATTCAAATTGCAAATTGTGATATGCTAAAACAATTTACTTGAATCTACTCTACTCATCAACAGAAATAAAAATTGATCGATGAAATCACGAAGCAAAAAAAGGAAGAATTTCAATCACACATAACACAATAATTTTTTTGGGAAAGCCTCAACTAAAAACCCTTGTTATCTATATATTGCATTAATCAAAAGATCTGAAAAGAAAATACAATGCTTGTTCAACCCGAACAATCTCTACACAAGTACAATCCACTCACTGCTTCATAAACCAGCTCAAGCCAATACTTAACCAAATTTGATGCCTTCAAAACTCCTACTTCTTTGTCCAGCTTCCTTGGGAATTAGCCCATATTTAATTGGGAAAAAAATCACTCATAATTGTGCAATCCATCCATAGGGATTTCTCTAATTTCAGGCACTATTGGTTTAATTTAGATGATTTTAAAATTGATAGTACACCCCTGAACTCTAATCTCAATTGTGTCTTCCTCTGAACTGACATGCATTAGTTATTTATGAGTGAATTATCAGTTATTTGATTGATCACTGCATGTGAATTAAATCCAATTTAATTCACTTGACCTCTCACTAGTTCCTCCATCAATTAGAACTAGTTTAACTGAATTTAACTCAGTTAAACTAAACTAAATAATTACAACTCAATAATAACTCAACCTGGTCCCCTAAAATTTAGGAACCACTCTACATGACTCTAGATAGACTCCCAACTCGAATTAACTTATTCAACTAAGTCAAATTAACTTAGTTAACTACTACAAGTTGTTGTGCAAATTAGAATTACAATTTAATTCCTAAATTAATTCAAGGACAAATTAAATTATGATTTTCTTTCTTGATGCTATTTTTTACATTTCTTGTTGTTATTTTCAACACTACACTTCATTTTCACAAAACTTGACAATTGAGTTCCCCCACAAGGGCTCATCCTTAGAAAATATTTAATGAACATCCATGAGAATATAAGATTTTCAAGATGTTCTATCCTACTTGACTAATTCCATAGTCTGGCTTCAACAACCATTCAAAAATAACCCAAGTCCTTCTTTCTATTGCGATGTCACCACAAAAACTATTGCAATCGAGCACATGTACAATAATGGTTCTTGGGTTTCCTTAATCAATCCTCATGAGGTTCTCCATATCAACATAGCCATTATAACATGTTAGAGCTATGGTGGGGGAGACAACTATTCCATTTATTCTTGTGGGTTTCCCCCCAAGGGATCATCCTTGGAAAATATTTAAAGAACATCCATGAGAATATATTATTCTCAAGATGTTCTATCCCACTTGAATGATTCCATAGTTTGGCTTCAACAACCATTCCAAAATAGCACAAGTATTTCTTTATATTACAATGTCACCACATCAACTATTGCAATCAAGCACATCTACAATAATGTTTCTTGGGTGTCCTTAATCGATTCTTGCGAGGTTCTCTAGATCAACATAGACGTTATAACATGTTAGAGCTTAAGGTGGGGAGACAATTATTCCATTTATTGTTGTGAGTATATAGGAAGTTATATCTCTAACATATCCTTCCTTTGGAGTCACAATATCAAGGAAAATAAGGGATGAATTTAGAGTGGTAGAAACACTACAACAAACCAAGAGAAAACCACCACAACTAGCCAAGAGTAGCATCATTGCAACAATCCAAGAGTAGCAACATTGCAAAATGCCAAGTGGCAGCACTACAACATGTCAAGAGTAGCAACATTGCAACATGATGGAGTAGTAGCATTGTAGCAGTGTAATGGGGGTAGCATCACTATAGCAGCTTCCTATATAAAAACCAAGAGTAGCAACTTGTAACCATCCTAATTAAGTGTAAAAAAAGGCTTATCATCCTCACATATACGAGCATTATTCACTAAATTGACATAAAATGTGAGAAAATGTACAAAAAATGCATCATTATAGGTAATGATAGGCTTAGAAATGTCTATGAAAGATGGCCAAAAGTATTAAAAATGTAAATTAAGGTAAATATGGAAAAGATGGCATTTCTAGTGCCCATCATTGCCCCTCAACTACAAATGCTGCATGTACTCATGTAATCGGTGTGATCACTCTGATTTTGAATCTCCATTTGAATGTATTTGTTGGAAGTTGTTGAGGTTGTAATTAGGATATCCATATCCTTTATTTAAGCAATGCCTTGCATTGGATTTGAATTCTTTCCAATAATGAGCTCCCATTGTAGGTTCAAATCTATAGTTAAATTGATATTTTAGTGATGGAAACCATATCAAAGGTTATTGAAATATCAAGCCATTTCACCCAGGTCCATATCTCTTGATACATTTGAAATATTTAGGCAGCCTTTGCAAATTTATATCAAGGTTGTCAAGATTGAAGGCATATTTTCTTCTCATTTATTCAATTTCCTCAAACCATTGTTTTTGGCAAGTAAGTAGAGCATCTTCTCTTAAGGTATTAATTCATTTGACACAATGGGAAATTGTTTCTTCTTGATATGCAAAATGATCTTAGTGTGTTGATTTAATGCTAACAATGCATAATGAAAGTAGCGGATAATTGGGGGATTGTGGAGTTCACCCTCGCCCACAAACTACTTTTGATTTCAACATGGGGATTTTGCAGTGCAACATATTAGATATCATGAACCCATTGCATCAAGTGATGCTCACAGGGGGAATAAGTGGGACTGATGGTATTGAAATAAATGGCATAGAATCAATCAATGCCTCTAAGGCTTGCACTCAATAACCAGGACTTCCCAAGAGTTCACCCATCCCAAGACCCTTCTGGCTCAAGCATGCTTAACTATGGATTTTCCACCACAATCAAGCTCGCTTAGGATGTTACCACATTTGAGAAACCTTGAGAAGTATTATACCATATGAACTATTCAATTAGAGATCCCTTTACTCTCTTCATAGCTATGACTATGTCCATGAGTATTAGTCTTAGTTGACTAAATTTCTCGTGATTTTGAATAGTCTACAATGCAACATATTAGGTATCATTTTTTTGATTAATTATGTAAATTAAGTTATTAAACTATTACCATATCCATGAGTGTTAGTCTCAATTGACCAAATTTTCATAATTGTATGAGCTTGCATGTGTTGTTGAGGTCACCCAAAATTTGGATTCCTTTGTGTTTCCAAGAATGTTTTGAGGTGAACACTATTGAGGAGAAAACAACATTGAAGAGGTATCCCAATATGAATTGTAATATTGAGATTTTTTAGGAGTTATACCTTAGGGTTGTGGTTTCCATGGTTTCTTTTGTGAGATAATTATATTTGTTTGCTTATTTTCTCACCTCTTGATAAATTGCTTTCAATCCTAGTAAGGAAGGGAAACTATTGGTGACATGTTTCTATTCATAAGTTTCAAACCTATTTAATGGGAATTCCTTCAATGAATGTTTTCTCGTGAATTTGGGGTAGAAAATGGTTAAGTCCATTCTTCCTCCTTTTTTTTCTTCATTTATAGTGTGTCCAACTATGAACTTAACATGCTAAGTATATCTATCTTGAAGTCTTCCAATAAATTTGCGATCTCATCTCAAGTGATTCCCTTATCAGATATCTTATTAATTTTGTAGATTTTTACTGTAGATTCAAACTTCTTATGTGATATGCTAAAACAAAAGACATGAATCTACTCTACTCATCAACGGAAACAAAAATTGATTGATGAAATCATGAAGCAAAAAAGGATTAATTTCAATCGCAAATAACACAATATTTTTCTAGGGAAAGCAATAGCTAAAAACCTCGACTATCTATATTCCATTAACCAAAATATCTGAGAATAAAATACACTGCTTGTTCAACCCAAAAAATCTCTACACAAGTACAAACTATCTCACTTCTTCACAAACCAACTCAATCCAACACTTAGCAAAACTTGTTGTTTTCCAATACCCTACTTTCTTGCGCAATCCCTAAGGGAATTAGCACATATTTAATAGGGAAAATCCATCCCCACAACTGCACAATCCATCATAGGCCTTCTACTGATTGGATGCATCATTTGTATAGCTCGGAAAATTTTACAACTGATAGTACATTGTCTCTGAACTCTAATCTCAATTGGGTCTTCATTTGAACTGACATGCATGAGCTATTTTGAGTGATTTATCAGATATCTAATTGATCACAGCATGTGAATTAAATCCAATTTAATTCACTTGATCACAACATGTGATTTAAATCCAATTTAATTCACTTGACCACTCACTAGTTCCTCCAACGGTTAGAACTAGTTTAACTTAATTTAACTCAGTTAAACTTAATTAAATAATTACAACTCAATAATAATTCAACCTAAGCCTCTAAAATTTAGGGATCACTCTACATGACTCTAAATAGAATTCCAACTCAAATTTACTGAGCCAACTAAGTCAAATTAACTTAGTTAATTTTTACAAGTTGCTATGAGAATAGAATTACAATTTAATTCCCAATTTAATTCAAGGACAAATTAAGTTAGGATTTTTCTTGATGTTATTTTTAGCATTTCTTGTTGTTGTTTTTAACACTCCCTCTAAACAAGAAATGAATTCAACTCTATCTCGATATGGTACCTTTGGAATGTTCTACATGCAACTCTTGCCACTGTTTTTGTTGCTACTACAACATCTGCTACCCAAAAAAAGCATCCAAACAAAATAACCTGAATCAACTATGTCTGCAACTGTCTATTGGAAAAAATTTGTGTTTCTGATAGCTCTGCTACTAAGCCTCTTTCTCTGTTGTCAACACTTCTCAGTGTCTTACTGACATTGATCCTCCTACTACTAAATATGTGGGCCCCCGCAGCAAGGTAATGATCCATGAGACAAAAAACACCTCAATGGACCCTGCCCAAATTGTTTCACTCTTGGGACTATTGCTTCACATCACCCCACCTCTCACTTGGAGGTATGTTTGCATGCGCTCCCTCTACCCACTTGGATCAAAATTTCCACCTACTGGAGGTCTCTGCTTGAGTGGATGTCTCCACTCGGTATCCTCTTTGCTTCTCCAATTGTGGTTGCTCCACAATTTGTTAAGGTTGCTTCTGAGGCTGTATCTGAGGCTACATGTTGAGAGGTAATTCATGCTCCCTCTCAACCACCAAATGTGTAGTATTTTCCTTGCTCCTCAAGGCTTTGCATGCATAAGCTAAATCTTATCTACTCATACTATTGTTGTTGCTCCTCCGTTGTTGCTTTTGCATTGCAACCCTCTGGAAAGTACGAGTTTCCAGAGGGAGCAACCCTCTGGAAAGTACGAGTTTCTAGAGGGTTGCTCCCTCTGAAACTAGACTCCCTTTGAGTTTCAATCTTCCCGTGGGAAATCTCGCTGCTCCTCAATATACTAATATCAATGATCACATGTCCTTTTTGTGTCACTAAACATTGGCTCACAGATCTTCCCACTAGCAGCCTTCTAGCTCCATTAAGAAGTCCGCACATAGGGTCTTTTGGATTTTCCACGAACTAGAGCTCCATTAATCTACAAGGACAACTACAAATTCTTCTCTTCTATTGGGATTTCAACTCTGATGCCATGTAGAAATTTCTACAAATCTAGCTCTAATAGCATCTAGAAATTTCTACAAATCTAGATCTGATACCATGTAGATATTTCTACAAATCTAGCTCTGATACCATGTAAAAATTTCTACAAATATATCTCTGATACCATGTATAAATTTCTAAAAATCTAGCTTTGATACCTTGTATATTTTTACTGTAGATTCAAACGGCTTATGTGATATGCTAAAACAAAAGACATGAATCTACTCTTCTCATCATCGGAAACAAAAATTGATCGATGGAATCACAAAGAAAAAAAGGAATAATTTCAATCACACATAACACAATATTTTTCTAGGGAAAGCAACAGCTAAAAACCCCGACTATCTATATTGCATTGACCAAGAAGATCTAAGAAGAAAATACAATGCTTGTTCAACCCGAAAAATCTCTACACAAGTACAAACTATTTCATTGCTTCATAAACCAGCTCAAGCCATTACTTAGCCAAATATTCTACCTGCCAAGCCCCTACTTCGTTGTGTAATCCCTAAGGGAATTAGCTCATATTTAATTGGGAAAATTCCTCACCACAACAGCACAATCCATCATAGGTATTCTACTGATTGCATGCACCATTTGTACAACTCGGAAAATTATACAACTGATAGTACATTGTCCCTGAACTCTAATCTCAATTGGGCCTCATCTGAACTGACATGCATGAGCTATTTTGAGTGATTTATTAGTTATTTGATTGATCACTGCATGTAAATTAAATCCAATTTAATTCATTTGACCACTCAGTAATTCCTCCAACAGTTAGAACTAAACTGAATTAAATAATTACAACTGAATAATAATTCAACCTGAGCCCCTAAAATTTAGGGATCACTCTAAATGACTCTAGATAAACTTCCAACTCAAATTTACTGAGCCAACTAAGTCAGCTTAACTTAGTTAATTGTTACAAGATGCTATGAGAATAGAATTACAATTTAATTCCCAATTTAATTCAAGGACAAATCAAATTAGGATTTTTTCTTGATGTTATTTTTAACATTTCTTGTTTCTATTTTCAAAAATTATTGTCAATATATCTCTCGATCCCTTTCCTGGTCTTGATGCTCCTCTAGAATATCTTCAACATAATTCAAAAATGAGCTCATAGGATTACTATGATACCTTACCTCCACCCATCAAGTTAATAATGTTCATATGATCATCAACGATTCTTCAAAATGGAAAGATTTATAAATTTTTCGCATCGAAGTGGCTCTATCTTGACCATTGTAGGATTGTACTTAAAATGTTTTAAATAATATCCCAAGTTCTCATCCTCTTTCTCTAACCTCTTGAAAATTGGTTCCTCGGAATCCTTGTTCTTGTAGCAATCTTGATACTTGTTAAGGAATTCTCTCTTACTTTATGCCCATGTGTTATGTTGTCCCTGCCACATCCCATAAACCATTAAAGTGCAACATTCTTCAAAGTGAATTACATTCTTAACGAAAATAAGTCATATAAAATTCTCGAATACTTGGATCACCTTCATGTTTTTTAGTTATATCCATATTCAGATGCTTTCTAAGCCATTTTGGTTTCTTTCAAGGCAAATATTGAATTAGTGTTAGCTAAATCCATATGGAATATTTTATTTTTATCTCAAGCTCCTCAAATATCTAGATATTGAATGCCTATATTTCATTTTTCCTGTCAATATTTATGTTTTATTATTTACACTCATCGTTCTCTATTTTTATTTTTTTATTTATTTTGTAACACTTAATTGATGATGATGTGTCATCATTGAAATTCAGACTAACATGTTAACTAACCTATATTGATCACTTGACATCCAGACTAACATGTTAACTAACCTATATTGATCACTTGAAATCCAGACTAACATGTTAATTAACCTATATTGATCACTTGAAATCCAGACTAACATGTTAACTAACCTATATTGATCACTTGAAATCTAGACTAACATGTTAACTAACCTATATTGATCACATGTCAATAGAAGGAACATATTAAAATTTGGGACGATTCATAAGAAATGTTTCACTAAAGTCTTCAATACATGCCTGTCAAATTCCATTTCTTTCATTATGTATTCAGGAGTTAACGAATGTAAGTCATATATGAGCTCTCAATACCCAAATTGCCTACATATCCAATATTTGACAAGTTATTTAAGGTACAACATCATGAGCACTCGAATCCACACATACTTAGATCACCTTCGTTCTCAAACACATCTAGTATTTGGGAAGTATTTTAAGGCACACCATGATGAAGTATTGAATACCTTAATCCTAGCTTAATTTTTCATGAGGAATGGTATCCAAATCTGAGGTCATGCAATGGATATACATACCATTTGACAATCTCAAATACCCAAATACCTAGATATCTAAACAATTTGAATGTATCAAGATGCCAATAATAAATTGCTACATATTTCAAATGTGATCACGTGCCATTAATGATGCATACATGCTGAGAAAAAGGTTAAAATTACAAGGTTACATGTAATTTTAATTCAAGATTTAGGCTAAAATAATACCACATATGCTATCAACTACTCATCATGTTAAAATCATACATGATATACATCGAACTGAAAGCTTATTTTAAACCATTTGTTATGATTTCACTTGATAGACATGCAAACTATTAGACAAGCAAAGTGTTATTCCTACACCCTAATGAGATTTGATCCTATTGTTCAGCGATTAAATTGAGTTACATTATTTCTTTTAAAGGAAATGGTTGACCCCTGATCTTATTAGTCCCTGCCCCTCTGGGCTGGCAGGGACTATAGTAATCGGTTTTGGTTGGTGGGCATTAGTTTGACACGGGAATCTATAAACTTATTTTTACTTAAACAAAACTTTCGCGATATGTCACATTAACCGATGCCATATTTTATATTTCCCGATGCTTTTAACCAATCAAACAAATGTTCATCTTATTTGGCCTCAGTACGAGGTATACCGTCTGAAAAGTTAGGAAAAAAGTTAGGAAATCAGTTCGGTTGATTAAAACAGTGTCACCTTCCTGAAGTAATGCTATCGCAAAGATAGCATTAGTTCCCTAACATTTAATGTTAACATTTTACAGGGAAATGCTATGGCGTAGGTTAGGTTCTATGCTGAAGTTTCCACTTGTTGCCATCGGTTACTGCATGTTGCATGCTTCGGTGTCTACATGCATGTTCTGATTCGGCCAGGAAACTGAACTACGCCATAAAAACGAGGAGGGCCGAAGCAAGCGCATACAGCCTGAGCAAATGTTCGATAGGCAGCGCAAGGGTGACCCAAACACCTGATTTGAAGTTCTTTATTCTGTCGTTCTGCAATCAGAAAACGGTAAACGCCTGATTTGAAGTTCTTTATTCCGTAGTTCTGTAGTTCTTTATTCCGTAGTTCTGCAATCAGAAAACGGTATATCTTATCAGATTTAAAAAATATTAGTAATGGTGCAAAGTAAGGATAGAGATATTACTGAATATTACTAACCGCTGAATCAGAGCCTCGCTTGGCGGAGAAGAAACAGCCTGAGCTGCAGACGGGGCCTTGCTTTCCTGCGAGGAAAGCGTGAGAATTCTACTTTGTTTCAAACGCATAAAAACAATTAAGGTATCCTAAGAAATCAGCTACGACTTTAATAATTATAGAACGCTTTCAGCATCATAATTATGCCAGTTCAAGTAGAGAATTAGCTTACAAAAAGACTTGTAGCTTAAAATATTTTTGGTCTCCTCCAAAATATGTTCGAATGAGTCCACAACAAACTGTTCCAAGAACTTCTCCTGCAAATATGCCACTTTTGAATTTAGAAATTAAACACATCTAACTATAATAATGTTCTATTGTTTCCTCAAAAATTTCTATGTAAATCTTAAATGACTTTTTCAAGTGGACAGAAGATTGCATAGTATAGAAGCAAGAGAATAGAAGAATAAGTCCATTTACTATTTGCAACTTTTTTCTTTCAACGTGAAGATGGAACATCCGCACTGAAATATGAAAAGAGTCAACACGCTGAAGGTCTCTGGTTCAAGTCCGGGCGGCGCCAATTCAATCGCAATTATTGTTTGCAGCTCTTTTCCTTCAACTTCAAAATGGAACATCCGCACTGAAATATGAAAATAGGGATCTGACAATGCTACAATTTTGTTTCCAAACATGGAAAATCGTGGCCTCCGCAGACGGCACCTGAAAAGAGAATATGAAATGCATGGTGATAATAGTACTGATAGATAATCAGTTATCGGAAAAAAGAAATTGAAATAAATCATAAAACATCTGCATTGGTAAGGTAGGTGCCGTAACTTTTTATGCATAGAAGTACATTTAACACAGCTGGAATAGCTCAGTTGGTTAGAGCATGTGGCTGTTAACCACAAGGTCGGAGGTTCAAGCCCTCCTTCTAGCGTTCGGTAGATTTTGAAAATTCAACGGAAGGTTTACCAGTCCTCTATTTCACTTTTACTTGTCAGATCTCTTGGTTACAGACTTTACAGTTATGCGTTTTTCTCCATTCCACAAGACTTACAGGTAAAAAAATCCTCTTCCATTTCACTTCTGGATTGCTGGTATACATTTTATCTATAAAAATGAAAAAAGAAAATTATAATGGAAGAAGTAAGGATTTACCAGCCCTCCATTTCACTTTTACTTGTCAGATGTCTTGGTTGCAGACTTTACAGTTATGCGTTTTTCTCCATTCCACAAGGCTTACAGCTAAAAAAATCCTCCTGCGTTTTTCCTACAATTACCAGTCCTCTATTTCACTTTTACTTGTCAGATCTCTTGGTTACAAACTTTACAGTTATGCGTTTTTCTCCATTCCACAAGGCTTACAGGTAAAAAAATCCTCTTCCATTTCACTTCTGGATTGCTGGTATACATTTTATCTATAAAAATGAGAAAAGAAAATTATAATGGAAGAAGTAAGGATTTACCAGTATGCGTTTTTCTCCATTCCACAAGGCTTACAGCTAAAAAAATCCTCTTGCGTTTTTCCTGCAACACTATCCTTAGTTGCCCGTGCTTTCTCTGCTGCAGTATCCTTAGCTGTCGGTGCTTTCTCCATAGCTGCATCTTTGGTTTCCTCAGCAAACGTGGAGGCAGGAGGTAGTGTCGTGTGCAGGGGGGAAATGGCGTGGGTCATCATGCTTCAGCCTACGGTAGTGGCAGATGGCTTGCATGCAATGCACGTGGACGCATACAAGAATATCAAACTATTTCTAAATGTAAATACACAAACAGAGATATGCAATCGAATGACAGGTCTTCTTTGACACGCTAATTTTTTATTTTTGAGGTATATATTCTAACCCTTAAACCTGCACAATATTAAATGGGCTGGCTTAGCTGTATACAGCCAGCTTACCTCAGAAACAACTGAAAGGCCACTGTTCAAATTCCAAGACACGTGTGTTTTCCACTTATTCGAAGAATAAATAACGTGAGGTGGTGCTCCACGTCAGCACCATACTCCACTTTACGCAATGTCGAAGTCGAATAAACTACAATGCAGGGGGCTCTTTAAATTTTACAGCAGAGTGTGGAGGCACACGGGCACAGATCAGATCAGCTCATTTCATTTCAATAATCGCAACTGAGAAGAATGGATCACGCGGCGGAAGCCCATCGAACAGACTTGATGACTATACCCGCTTTGTGCTAAATGAACAGTCCAAGCATTCGGAAGCTCGCGGGGATTTCACAATTCTGCTGAGCCACATAGTCCTTGGCTGCAAATTTGTATGCTCTTGTGTCAGTAAGGTCTTGGCAAAGCAATTTGACTTCAGGGACTCCAGTGCTTTATTTTCCTCAGCTTTTGCTCTTTCAATCTTCATCTTGGCTTCCTCTAGATTAAGGTTAGCTTCACGGGCTATCATGGCAGCCATTGATTTTCCAAATTAGCCGCCTCAACTTGAGCTATAACCATAGCCTTGGAATCCGCAGACAAGGCTTTTTTTCTAAGTTCAATATTCATATTTTTTTATTGATTTATTTTGTGCGTAAAATCTATACTTTGTACTTAATGTATTTGTATATCTGGAAAATTATTGAAGAGACTCCGTGTAACTGAAACGGTAGGGGCAGTAGGTTTCGAGATATAGCTTTATCGAGTTCCAAGAGTTCACAAAGTGGGTGAACCGGAAGAGCTGTGTATATGAAAGGCCTCCGAGTCTTGTATCACAAAAAATCATTAATATGACTTCAGCCTCACCTTCCTTCTGCCAACTGTAACATGCAAAGTCGCAAATAGTAGCTGTATTCAGATGCGATTGAAATTTTGTGTGCTCATGCGGCTTAATTAACATATATATTTAAGTTTCTAACTGCACACACAAAACACATATATAGAATCAACGTAAACTAACGGCGACTAAGGGTTTGCATGCAGAAAAATGCTCAAATGTTCAACTTTTAATACTAGTTCAGTTTATGCTATTAAAAAAAATAACTTCTATGCTATTAATATTAATTCAGTCTCACCTTCCTTTTGGCGACTGCAATATGTAAAGTTGCATTTAACAGTGTTATTCAGATACATCATGCATTGAAATTATGTGCCTGTTTCACTAATAGTGCAAGGAATTACAACTCTAAAGTTTCTAACTTCACCACCCACCATATTTATTAATTATGGAATCAAAATTATCTAACTACGTCAAAGTGTTTGCATGTAGCGAATGCTGAAATGGTTAGCCTTTCTTAAACAGGCCCATGGTGGAGTGAACTGTACGACCTTCTTAAATCCAAAAACCTCGTTCTTTGCGGAAATTATCAAAGTCACTCTTAATTCACTAAAGTATTGTCCTCGTAATTCAATAGTTTGTCTAGAGGAGGGTTTTAAGTTTAACTTTTTCTACGTGTCATATCTCATGCTTTAAGCAGATGATTAGTGTTCTCAAGGATTCAGACAACATGGCTAAGACTGTCGATGAAGCCCAATGGGCTCTTCCAATATGTCCAGGGCTTAAAATGGATTTGCAACTAACATTTATTTCCCTTGCAGCTGTGCAGGCTTTTCAACTTCCTGTCTGAGAACAGCTCTCAAATACTTTCTGCGCAGCACTTCGACATCAACGCAGACGCAGGAGCTCGCTTACGAAGCTCAGAATCTGGAACTGGCTCAGAGCATTGACGCCTGCGTTAGAAGTTGCTGGAGATGTCCGCTGAAACTGTTCTGCAATTTGCATTGGCAGGGACTAGCTGCCCCGCAGCCTTTCTTGTTATGTTTGATTTTAAGTTCATACAGTGTATTAATAGTGTCATATTAAACATGCAAACTATTAGACAAACAAAGTGTTATTCCTACAACATAATGAGATTTGATCCTATTGTTTAGAGATTAAATTGAGTTACATTAATTCTTTTAAAGGAAAATGGTTGACCCCTAATCTTGTTATGTTTGATTTTAAGTTGATCTTGTTATGTTTGATTTTAAGTTGATCCAGTATATTAATAGTGTCATATTATTTTACGAATCTATATATATATAATATATATATATATATATATAATTTGCTCATACACCAATAAAAAATAAGACGCTTCTCAATAATAATACTAAATAATGAGAATATTTTCTCGTGAGGAATTTGAACAAGAGAATGGAGTATTAGATAAGTATAAATATTATCACTTTCAACAGGAAAAGGATTGAAAAAATTTCTAATCAAGATTCCATATTTTTGAAAATAAAATTAAATACATGTATTTATTGATCAATTTAGCTTGAACAAAGAGTGATATATATCGAATTTCATTTATGTAAATTTATATTTATTTAGTGTTTTCTTTTATTTTCCGTAATCTACTTGAATTAATCAATTAATATTATATTATATATGAGTATGTAGATTGTGGGATATGAATAATTCTTAATTTTTTAACAATAGATATGCATTTGGGTTTTACAATTATTATGTGAATTATTTCCATAACTTAATAATTTATCATTCTTTTTTGTATTTAATTTGTTGAGTTTTTATTGATTAGATTAGAATTATTTCTATTATTAAGAAATTTTGTTCGTAATATACCTTAATGGCAACTAGACCCACATATCGATGGATATCACCATACCAAATGAGAGCATAGGCCTAATTGGATCCTTAATGAAATGATATTATTCTTATTGGTAACTAAAATTTCTAGGCCATCAACAACAATTGATTAACCCTTCTCATGGTCCCCCTACAATGTAGTATCTTAACGATCTTTGACAGTGTTACTCAATCTTCCTTGAGGTATTTAATTTTTTTTATGAGTTAAAGAAACATTATACTTCTAAATTAATTTTAGAGTTCATTCTCTTTATTTATACAACTGACATGCCTTCTGGCTTGGAAAATAGAAACTCACCATAGAGTGTGTGGATTCTTACCTCTTGTCTTATTATTTCTAATTTTCCATTATCCAAAGGCACATTTACTCTATCTTAAATAAAAACACACTAGCTATAAACAAAGCATTCCAAGGAAAAGGAAAGACATTGTTCAAACATAAATACATGACTAAAACCAGTAATCAAAAAAAAATGCAATAAATAATGTTATACTTATGACAATGCTTCACAACGACGTGAAAATGACGAATCTTTTATTCACATTCCTAATTTCTCAAAAAGATAAGTAGAAAACCATGCATTTAACTACCAACCAAGAATGTGTATAAAACTAGTGAAATATTGTGCACTATATATGCCAAGATAGGCATTCCTGTAGTGATTTAGGTGGTGTTGTAGTTATGGGAGGAATAATGATGACTACAAAAGGAAGTCTTTAGATAGTGAGAGTATGTAGAATGGAGGGACTTGATGGAGGTTGTGAAAGGAATGTATTTCTTCACTCCAATGGCATCTATGTCATGTATGATGGCTTTGATCTCAAAGGCTAAAATGATGGGATCATCATCCTTCAAAACTTTAGATTAAAGGGCTTCACCAACAATTCTACAAGTTCAAGTTCTAAGTGAGAGTCATACAAGTCATCTAAATTTTTTAAGGCTCCATACGAATCATTAATGTGAACTATATGGCCACTCACATCTTCACTACTATCATGAAAACCATAACATAAGATTTCTTGTCTTTGTTCTTCCAAATGGAAATCTCATTCACTAATATGAGTTTGATAGATTCATTAAACTATATGACCACTCATCTCTTCACTTACTATGATAAAAATTAAAACATAAGCTTTCTTCTCTTTTTTATTCCAAATAGCAAGCTCATTTGTTGATATAAGTTTGATAGATCCGTTAAGCTATGGTTGCACCTCTCCTTCACAAATCCCATCTCATAAATCATTAAATACCAATGTGACCATTGTGTTTTTTGCTGGTCAATTCCACACCCATAATAGAAATAAGAAATAGATCTTTGTCTCGAACATTCTAAGCTAAGTTATAGTTGGTTTAAATAAACTATAGGTGAGAAAAGATATTAAGAAAATCTTAACACATTTATAATACATTTCTTTTAAACTCGCCCTTACCAAATCTATAGAGTACTCATACCAATTATTCCCAGGACATATATACATATATATAGTACAAATACCAATGATGTGTTGAAGAATCTAGGGCAGTTAGCATTAGTAGGATTATTCTTATACTTGATAACTATTTGTGAGATTTTTTTCATTTTCTTATAGCACGATATTCTCTTTGACATTGTTAAGGGTGTTTCTTTGTTAGTTCATCAAATAGCTTATCAAAACAAAGAGACAAGAACACAAGATATTTGGTATTCTACGAGGGCCAAAACCTCTCCCTCTTGGAGATGAAAACCCACACTAAATTCTTCTTATAGAGGTTCCAATTGATGAATACCAAGACCTTGACCCTTGACCTAATATACCCCTCCAAGACCAAGATGCTAATCTTCCTTTCTGTCGTTGCTGAGATCATCATTATTGCTTCATCACTGTTGCACTATCAATATCTTCATTACTATAACAACATAGCTAAACCTTCATGGAGAACTTCATCATAATGATGAGATCATTGTTTCGGCACGACCGCTACTCCTTCCTTGTATCATCATCTTACTGATATTATATCTACTGTGTCATTAATGTTGTTACATCTTTATTACATCTTGTTGCACTACCACCGATATCATCACCGAGACTTGTGAGACAGTGATCATCAAGTAATGTATATGATGAAATAGAGTGTGATTGAGATCCTTCATGTATGTCGAGACTATGACTAAATACTGAGGCAATGAGTGTGAGGAGGCTGAGACAAAGAGTGTCTTCTTTCCATATGTATCTTAACACTGTAACACTTCTTCTGTGATCACCGAGACAGGAAGGAGACGGATACATTCATCTTGATAATACTTATTCGAAGAACAGTGATTTCAAAGTTTTGTGAGATCTTAGGACTGTGATTACTTACTATAATCACCACCGAAAAATTCAAACATATCTGAGGTTTTGTCTTCTTATCCAAAGTTGTAAATCTAGTCTGAATTTCTGTACACAATGTGCTTATCCAAGATCTTGTAGTATACTTCTGAAAAGTCTCAGACAAGTCCAAGATTCTTCCTGTCTTTTGCAGATACCCCAGTTGGGTATATAGATGTTATGTCTCCATTATGAGCCAACTTGTCCAGGTGAATCGTTGTGTCTTTTATATGAGTGGACATGACATTAATATATATATTTTGAGCTCGAAATGCTTCATTGTTTTGCTTGCAGTCTTCTTCTTTGGAGGATGGTGTTTGTATTGGAGGGCTACTTGACACTAGGTTGGCCCATGTTCATTACATAAAAGCTCAAGAAGAGATCTTTAACATGATTTTGACTCTTTGACTTTCCTAGACCTATGGAGTCAGCAGGAAACTCATTCATATAATTTATAAAAAATAATATTTCTTTTTCTTGATAAGTACAAAGATCAAAATTACATTAACAAATATCGAATCTAGTCACACTTTTCTTCAACCCTCCCTCTTAACTAGGGATGTGTTTACAATGGTATTTGGTTTTTCTCAATATGAATAATTTCTCGTAAGAAGAATCGGATTGGTAATCACATCTGTATAGCATCATATCAACCAGCATTGTCACAGTGCAAGGCCTTGGCTAACAGCTCCATCTCTCCATGATACCATGAGCTACAATGCTGGTGGGACTAATGATTTATAAACACCTTCATCATTGTCTCTCAAGGTACATATCCACCCAGGTGTTCATTGAGTATGACCTTCTAGGACTATTCTTATCTTGGATTTCCAACCCTCAAAGAACATCGGTCCTCTTGCCTACTCTTATCTTGGATTCCTTACACATCCTCAAAGAGAATCGGATGTCATATGATTACCCAACCCTCCATTCTTTCTTCCCAAGTGAAGACAAGAATGTTGTGTCTATCATGTGTCTACTTTTCCATTCATGGAATTCACCTATACTTAAGGTTATTAGTCCTGGTCAGTGCATTACACATGAAATAGAAAAACACAATTGTCACTCCTTTGTAATCAGGGGTGATCTAATTCAAGCTTCCTCTTGATTAGGGACTTGTCAGAGCTTTCCTCTTAGCTAGGGATTCTTCTATACATCAGCAACTTCTTCTTTGTGGTTCCTTCAACTGCTTGATAACTTCTCTCCTTGATGTCATGAAATTTAGTTGAGCTTCTTCCTTGTAGGGAAACATCCATTCATCACTTTCCTTCTTATTTTGTCATGTCATTCCTTTCTTCATGGAAAGTGGCTTTCTTGGTACATATCTCGAACCTTCTTCATATGGCTACTTCTTTTATCTCTGTGTTTCTTTTAGGAGTTTCCATCCACCACATGAATGTTGGTTGTACTTGTACTTACAAGTATTTTTCTAGTAGCCCTGCATGAACTCATCCAAATATTATTCATGAAATCAAAACATCATAATATATTAAATCATACCTTATGAGATGGCTCTTCATCATGACATCTTCTTGCAGGTACCAACATATTGCACACATATTGACACATTTCCCAAACATATCCATTGTCAAGGGTATTCATCTTTTTTAGACTTTTATCAGAGTCTTCATATCTTTCTAGGAGATTTCCTAGTTAAGTCTTCTTGTTCTTTTGGATGTTGATTGCCTTCATCATGGTTGCATATCTCACGATATCTTCCTTACTCACACATTCCATTCCCAATAGATTTCAATCAAAGTTTCTTCATTGTATTCAATCACCTTATACTTCATATGAGGACATATTATGTTGATTTCATCTTGTGTGACTCATGCCTTCCTGCATCCTTTCAGACGAGGAGATCATTTTTCTCTTGATCATGCTTCTTAAGATAGAAGTAATAATTTGTGTTACCTGCAAATATATGACATGACATTATAATATGTTATAGCTCTGATTCCACTTATTATAGCTCTAATACCACTTGTTATAGATCTTATATGAAAATATAAGACAATGCAAATAAACCCAAAAACAATAAGAGAGAAATAGATAGAAATGCTTCTTTATTGATATCAAAACCCTTAAGGTAGGGCAACACCATATATTCACTGCTTAAGGAAGGAGAACACTCCACAAGCCATATGCCTATTCATACAATAATTCCTTGACACCTCTCAATGGGGAGTCTCTAGCCTCTATATAGGCCTCATACATACAATACCATGGGTCATTACCATGGTTCCCTCAATAGCATCTATCTAATACCATGGGCCCATTACATTATTTCTAACTATGTGTGGTCCCTTACAAGATACAGGTTAACCACCTTATTTATTACTATGGCCCATCCCATTATTACATTATTCCCTTGAGTACCTCCCTTTGTACCCCATATTACCCCCCAGGTACACTACATTCCACCCCCCTTAACATGTTTCATCCCTGAAACATGGGAAGAACACAAATAATAAGATATACTCAAAAGAGTATTCTAATGATACCATGCACGTGCATCTAACCATCCAAGAGAAAGGTGAACCCTCGATCTCAATGGTGCCTCGCTCGCTTGAGATGGAAGTTGACCGTGGCAACGCTTTTGTGTTGATGTGTAGTAGGTGGATCTTCGCTCCTCTCTATCTGTCATGCGGGGATTGTTGTCCTTGTGGCTAATTGGTTGCCATCTTGTTGGTTGTTTTCTTGCGGGGTGATGTGGGTGATGATATGTTGATTTTTTAACCCATGGTGTCTTTTTCTTTAATTCACCCCTTACTAGAGCCTGACTGTTATCTGGTGCATGTTGTGGTGCCTGTTGTGGTGTCTTATCTTCCAATATTACTTCAACCACTGAGCCCTCATCTGATGTGTCAGCACCTGTAACCTTTTCTGCTTCAGCCTCTCTTTGTGTTTGATTGTCGATCATCAAAGGCTTACCATCTGATGTGTAAGTTTCATTAGAGCTCTTTGCTTCTGCCTCCATAGCCTCTACTTGGGTCTTAATGGAAATATCCTACAATGTAATTTTCTTCTTTTTATACCAGAGCTTCAGGAATTTCTTCTGCACATTAATATTGATAGTGCCCGCAGATTCCATCCAATGATATCCCAAAACAACTTCCATGTTATCCATATCTAAAGTATAAAAATCACCAGACAACACATACTTATCCATATAAAGCTTCAAATCCTTATAAACTTGAACATCCTCATCATCAACCTGTGTGTTTTCAATGTGTTTTGCTGGAACTTGCAATTTTTTTGCTAAATTAACATTGATAAAGGTATGCTTGCAACTAGGATTTATAGACACAATGATCGTCTCCTTCTGAATCAACCCATGAACCTACAATAAGGAGATACCAGCAAAAAATAACCCTTTAGGTTTCTTGGTTTCCTTCTTTCCTACAAAAATAAAATCTTTGCTAGGTTTTTCGGTTTCCTCCTTTCTAATATGAGACCATTTGTCCAAAAGTAGTTCTTCAATTTCGTCAGCATGACATAACTTCAGAATCTCACTGTCAAGTGATTTCCACCATATAGCAGCCTCATCTTTCAAACAATACCCTGTTTTGTCCTTCCAACACCCTGGGAAGTCAAACTTAAGATGTGCTATAAAATTTTCAATAGAAGACCCATTATTTTTCCTGTAAAAAATTTATTGTTATAAGCCATGAAGAGGGTTTTTGAAAACAAATCGCTTACTTGGCGAAAATTTGAGGCCACAATTCAGTCAATATTGCTCAGAATCCCTGCTATGACTTGTTTTCAGAAATGGAGCAACCATTTTGCATCCTCCCATGTGATATAAATCTCGATCTAGGCACTGGAATTTCCTATTTGCGCTGCAATTGTCCCGTTGTCACAAAAAATTGTTGAAAAATAGTTGATTTTAAATCAACCATATATCCCTCATCCGAACTCCAATTCGACTGTTTTTTTTAAATTGGGTATTTTTTCACAAATAATCCAGATCTGCAATTAGATTCTACAGATTTTGCACCAGAATGTACAGATCTGCGCCACAAACTCGTTGCCCCAAAAAATATCTGCAACAATACTGATTTTTAAATCAACGAGATCTCCTTCATTCGGACTCTGATTCAGCCAATTTTTTTTCAAACTGAGTATTTTCTCACCAACAACTCAGATCGGCAATTAGATTTTGTAGTTTTTTCTCCAAAACGTACAGATTTGTGCCGCAAACTCGCTACCTTGAAAAAATGTCTGCAACACCACTGATTTTTAAATCAGCAATATCTCCTTCATCTGGACTCCGATTCGGCCGATTTTTTTTTGAAATTGGGTATTTTTTCACAAAGAATCCAGATCTACAATTAGATTTTGCAAATTTTTCCCCAAAATGTACAGATCTGATCTGAAAAATCGCCACCCCAAAAAGTTCCTGCAAAAAAATAATAAAAAAAATTCTCCACTTTTGCCCAAGAAAGTGCTTTGATACCACTTGTTATGGCTTTGACCTGCAAATATATGAAAACATACCAATATAGCCAATAACTACAAATAATCACCAAAAATAACAAGATCTGAATATATATAAATCCTTCTTTATTGATCAAACCCTTAAGGTAGGGCAACACCATACATTCACTCCTTAAGGAAGGAGAACACTCCACAAGCCATATGTATATTCATACAATAATCCTTGACACCTTTCAATGGGGAGTCTCTAGCCTCTATATAGGCCTCATACATACAATACCATGGGTCAATACCATGGGTCAATACCATCTATCTAATACCATGGGCCCATTACATTAATACTAACTACTTGTGCTCCCTTACATGATATGGGTTAACCACCTTATTTATTACTATGGCCCATCCCATTATTACATTATTCCCTTGGGTACCTCCCTTTGTACCCCCATATTATCCCCCCTAGGTACACTACATAATATTAAACACAAGCATACATACCTTATTTTACCTTTAGGTCATCGAGGCTTCTTCCAGCAGCTTCCTTGGTTGAAAAGATCTTCAATCCTTTGATTTTCTTTATGTTATCATATCATCATCTCGTGGATTCCATAAGTTGGAGCTCTTGTTTAAACACTTGATTCCTCTCTAGATTAGTGAACCCTACAATGAGGGTTCCATCAAAGAATTTTGAGGATGTTGTACATCCCCCACTGGTAGATGTTTCCCTTTGGACTTTATGTATGATGAGCCTTAGATGACTTATTTCTTTCCTTTAATATCCACTGAGGTTCCCAAGAGCTATATACCCTATATATTTATCTTCCATGAATTTTGTCCTTTATCATTCCCATGGTGATGTCATGAGTTCTTGTTTCTAATGCTTCCATGATTCCATGATGCATATTCTTATCATTTTCATTTCTTATAACATAAGATTTAGGATCTTATGATATGTCCCTTTTGTGACTAATACTATCTTACTCATAGGAGAGATTTTTTACTCCCTCTTTCATTGGTATTTTTCTTCAGCTTTCTCCATCTTTCAATGATATTTCTATAACATTGAATCTTAACTATACTTATTTTGTCTTGCTTGAGTACCAACATTGCCTTTCTTCTCTGCACATGGTTGAGTTCTTTTAACCTTCAATATTTTTTTCATCAACTTGTCTTTCTCTATCTATCATAGACACCACAAGTTGTTAAATGAGGTAACCTTCGTGTTCATGTACATTTGTTATCTTGCATATCAGTTAGAATGATGATGATTATATTCCTTCCTAGATCTTGTAGATGGAAGATATCCTTCATCCTTTGATACCCTTTATTTTCATGTAGATCAAATTTCATGCGACCTTCTTCATTGCATCTTTAGAGAATGAGTTTATCATCTACATTACTTTGATGTCTCTAGTATTTCTATGCGAGATATTTTATAAGCATTCCATTCCATAAATTTAGTGGAGACATATTGATATGTTTAATGACTTCAGCTACTTAGAGAACTATGTCTATCATCCCTCTCCATGCAAGGAACCTTGATGACCCATCCAACCTATAGATGTCCTTGCAATCATAAAGTCATTTAACCAAATTTATAAATCGAAAAGATACTTACTTGTCATGTGGAGATGAAATATTCACCTTGATTACTTTGATGATGGTTGAAACAGATGCATTGATGCATCCTCCAGATGAGATCCTTGATGTATTGAAGCTTGCCTTCTTGCCTTCAAGTTTCTTCGAATTATACATCTGATTAACAAATTGTTGATGAATTTGATATGGCATTGTCTTGCTATCACATGAGTGGATTATGAAACCTTGTAGTATGCAACATTATGTTGAACCCTAAAGTCTTGATGTTGCTTTCCATGACGATCATTTTATAGTAGATACCCATCATCGAACACCTTCATTCTATATTGAGATCCCTGTGGTATGACATAGACTAATACTGTGAGAGGCATCGAAACTACTGCTATGAACCCGAGTTCTAAGTACTTTTGATCGAAACTTCATTCTTTGACTGAGATTGCTTAATCCTATTGTGGCACTAAGATCTCAATAGTATAGCACCAAGATTGTGATTAGTATAGACTGTTGAAGGTTGTATCCTTGATTATATAGACAAAAATACTTTGTTGTTGTAGATTGCTTGTTGTAGACTTGATCCTTTTAATCTTGACAAAAATCCTTATACCTTGCTTTGATGTTTCTTTTTGTTTCCCTTCCCTTGACTTTAGCACCTTAGCTCTGATACCATGTTGAAGAATCTAGGGAAGTTGGCATTATAAGATTCTTCTTATACTTAATAACTATTTGTGAGATGTTTTTTATTTTATTATAGCATATTCTTCTCTTTGACATTATTAAAGTGTGTCTTCATTAGTTCATCAAATATCTTTTCAAAACAAAGAGACAAGAACACAAGATATTTGGCATTCTGCCAGGGCCAAAACCTCTCCCTCTTGGAAAGGAAAACCCGCACTAAATTCTTCTTATAGAGATTCCAATTGATGAATACCAAGACCTTGAACCTTGACCTAATATACCCCACGGGGGCTTCACTAGGGGAGCAATACCATACCACATGGGTTCATATTGGGGGATATATATTGAGGAAAAAATGGCATAATATATTGGGGGATATATAGTGGGTAAATGGTTTTTATATTGGTAGGTATAAAAAATGGAGCTCAAAGTCAATGAAAAAATATAAAGAGGTATAAAAAATGTTAATGAAAAAATGGATACCCACAATATCTAGTGGAAGTAGGGGTTTTTTAAATTCGAAAGGTGTATTGGGTTTGTATTGGTAGGGGGTTAAATAATGTGATTTTTAGGGGTATTTTCCAATATGTAGTCAAATTAGGGGTATTGTTTAATATGCCATGAACGCATGTGATAGGTCAGAGGTTCATTGAGTGAATCCCCTGTGATATACCTCTCCAAGACCAAGACACCAATCCTCCTTTGTGTCATTGTTGAGATCATCATTATTGCTTCATCATAATTGCACTATCAAGAAATTCATTGCTATAACATCATAGCTAGACCTTCATGGAGAACTTAATCATAATGATGAGGTCATTGTTTATGTACCATCGCTTCTCCTTCCTTGTATCATCATCTTACTGACATTATCTCTATTATGGCATTATTGTTGTTACATATTTATTACACCTTGCTGCACTACCACCTATATCATCACCGAGACTTGTGAGACAGTGATCATCAAGTAATGCATATGTTGAAACAAAGTGTGACTGAGATCCTTCATGTATGCCGAGACTATGACTAAATACTGAGGCAGTGAGTGTAAGGAGGCTGAGACAAATAGTATCTTCCTTTCCATGTGTATGTTAATACTGTAATGTTGCTTCTGTGATCACCGAGATAGGGAGGAGACAAAGTACATACATCTTGATAATACTCATTCGAAGAATAGTTATTTCAGAGTTTTGCAAGATCTTAGGACTGTGATTACTTACTGTAGTCACCACCAAAAACTTTAGATATATCCGATGTTCTGTCTTCTTATCCGAAGTTGTAAAGCTAGTCCGAAGTTCTGTACTCAACGTGCTTATCCAAGGTCCTGTAGTAGACTTCTGAAAATTCTCAGACAAGTCCGAGATTCTTCCTGTCTTTTGAGGATACCCTAACTGGGTATATATAGGTGTTATGTCACCATTTTGAGCTGACTTGTCGAGGTGAATCGTTGTGTCTTTTATATGAGCCGACATGACATTAATATATATATTGAGGCCGACATGATGTTCTCTTCATTTTTTTGCTTGCAATCTTCTTCTTTGGAGGATGGTGTTTGTATTGAAGGGATACTTGCCACTATGTTGACCCATGTACATTACATAAATGCTCAAGAAGATCTCTTTAACATGATTTTGACTCTTTGACTTTCCTAGACCTATGGAATGAGCAAGAAACTCATTCATATAATTTATAAAAAATAATATTTATTTTTCTTGACAAATACAAAGATGAAAATTACATTGACAAATACCGAACCTAGTTATAATTTTCTTCAACATGATGCACAAGACATGATTAAAGACTTGTAGACTCCACAAGAAGCACTTAGAAATGGAAAACTATGCAGTTTCTTCAATAAAGTGATTTTAATACAAAACAATGGTACTAAACAAGAGAATGCAATAATATTGAATGTAAGTAGATCTCGCTTGCTCCTCTTTGAATGTTCTCAATGAGAATGTTTACGTTTATTACTAATTCCCCTTCAAACATGTGTCGATTGTTATGATTTACGGAGGTTTAACCCTTACAACGTCCCATTAGCTCAGGTTTTCATGGGATTCATCTTCTCACAAACATGCTATACAAATAAGATCGAAACATTGGATCTAATGAAGATGTCCTTCACATATATGCTACTTGAGTGGGATCTGTGTTCATAGATACCTAACAATGGAAACAAATATGTGTCTTTCCAATGGGCATTAAATGAGCGAGGATGTATATGCCCACGGTTGGATAAATTGACTACCAAAATAAAATTGTAGACATATATAGTCCCACTCATTTAATGGTCATTATAAGGCTACTTATTTTCAGCACCTAACAATGCCAACAACTACAAGGAAATCAAACGCCTCGTCTTTCACAACTTCACCCTGAAGCTAGTGATTTGTGAGAAATGCAACACAAGCTACAAAGAATTTACTTCCCTCTGTTAGCACTTAGTAATTTTTTGAGGTTGCAGAAGAAAATCACCAAGGTAACTACAAACCAACTTTGGAAGTTGGGATCTAGCCCTTCCAACTTCAAAGAGGGCTCTCTTTGTAAGATTTAACTTTGTTTGATTGAATATTAGGCTAGTTATGAAGTTTGGGGTTTGATTTGTATTTGAGTGGTTGGTTGATAACTTAGATTTCCATTGGGCTATGGAGTCTGTTACATAAAATACAGACTAATTAGAGTATCTACAGATAAATCTCACAAGGCAAGGTAGCCAAACTAACTGGATTCTTTAAATTTTGTGAAATGGAGAAGAAGAACTGAATAAGATTCACTTTAAAATATAGAGAATTGTTACCTGAATTCTATATTCAAATATCATAAGAAAATCTAGAAATTATTTGTAGCCAAGTGAAGAGTGTATATTTAAACAAATTTTGCCCTTTATTTATCTATTGAATAATTCAGATTTTTGAAAACAATCATGTGCTATAAACAGAGAGATATAAACACATATAACAGATAGATGTACTTCACCACCAATTTGACACATGAATCCTGTGAAAGAGCTTCTGTTTACTTTGGAAAATCAGCTAATGCTTCAGCAAAAGATATACAATAGTGTTTCTTTGTCCAAAAACCAACATCTATTACTTCAAATGATAAAGTGTTTATAAAAAATCTAAACTAAAATATCTTGAAAAAATATCAAGATTTGTTACAAATATCTCAAACTATATTACACAAATAGATTTGAAATATAGGACATTCAAAACTAATGAATCTACTTGACACTATCTTTATGTAACTCTAGTGACAAAGAATAGCAATTCTAATTTGATAGCAACTCTTATTTGATCAGGTGGTATCCAAGTCACTAATTGTCTTTGAGCTTTTTCCTCCCGAAATTCTGAAAAATAGGGTCCTATAATCCCTTTGTATATCCCAAACCATAATAGTTGTTAGAAAACTGAGAGAGGTTTTTGTAAATGATGATGTTGGAAATAAAAATGTCTTTCAATTTTTGAGAATTCATTTCCACCTGCTCGAAAACCGCATTTGCAAACACTGTCTAAAAATAGGAAAATTCGGGAAAAAGTGCCTACAAAGATTCATCTAAATCTCCCAAACCATAATAGCTATTAGAAAACTGAGAGAGATTTATGTACATTAGGATGTTAGCAACAAAAACCTATTTCATTTTGTCAAAATTTGTTCTCAGCTATTTATAAACCATGTTTTAAATTACTGTGTTGTATAGGAAAAAACATAGTTTGACTGACCATGAAAAAAACATATGACGTGGAGGCGGAGGTGACATGGAGGTGGGGGATGATGTGGAGGGACATGGTTGGTGGAAAGAAAGTGGGGTCTATAATGGTGATGTGGGGAAATGACCTGGAGGTGAGTGGGGAAAACAGTGCAGTGGCAGGCAATGAGTGGTGTGAGAGTGACAGCGAGGTCAAATGTTGGCGGGAGTGTTGGTGGGAATGGAATGGTAAGCAGAAGCGGGATCAAGGGAGGAGGATGCGTGGTGGTAGGGAAATAGTGGTTGAGTGGATTTGTGGCATATGAATGTTGGCGAGAATGTGGGAAACAACGGGATGGAGGAAACCGCTTTCGGAGGGGGGTGATAGTTGTTTGCGGTGTTTGAGGGGGGGTCCGAAATCATATGGTGGCGACATGTAGGGGAGTGGTAAACCGCTTCCCCACCCCCCCCCAACCACCCCCCTGCCATTAAACATTATCGCTTCAGGGGGGTCTGAAAATTGTCATGGGTTGTCGAATCAATGTGGTGACTGATCGAGGATGGCGGAATAAGGAAAGGTTTAACATCGGAGGGCCCCACCATATCTTTTGGGCGCACGAAATATAACCCAAGGTCAAAAACTTAGGACAGCGAACCAATTCAGACTTATTACATCAACAAGCTTTATTTTCCTATCTTAATGATATTCTTAAAGCAAATGAGGGTGAATTTGAGCATGCAAACCCTATTAGTTTTTCCTTTTAAAAAGACAAAGAATGTTCATTTCAACACTAATGAACTAAATTAATCCAGATTAAACAGTTGGATTAACTTTATTCACCTAATTCTACCTATCTAATCTTAACCAAGATTAAATTGTTTGGTTAAGTTATTTACTCTAACCTAATTAACATAAATTGAAAACTGCTTGAACATGATTAAACTGTATGTCTCAAGCAGAGAAGGATCGTGGCATTTTAAACAAGTTGCACACAATTTCACAAATTTATTTTTTACAAAGCCAAAAGGCTAGTAGTGGCACTTAAGCTAGCAACACTTTCATGTTTATTCATTTTTTGTGGGGTTCATTTATCATTTTTTTTCTTTTTCTCTTTTTTCTATTTTTTGAATTTATACCCTCTTTTCATTTTTTATTTTCATTTTTCTATCTTTTTTGGAAATCATTTGCAAAAAGCTATATTATTTACAATCTAAAATAGTGAAAAAAAATACTCAATGATCATTGATCTTATAAATTATAAGACCCTAACAGTGGCTCCAGCTGGGGATGGCACTTCCTGGTGAAGTGTCAAGAACATCGTAGACCAGTAGCCTGATCCATTGGGTCGATCTCAAATCTGCAACTTGCTATGTCATAAAAATCTCTGTGATTGATGCTCTTAAACTGAAATCAAAACCATTCTGGAAATTTGTTAAACACACATGGGGAGCGAGAGAAATATGAAAGATAAATCATGTTGTACATATTTTATTAACAGGAGATATACATTTATAGTACATTGTTGTGACCGTTGGGATTCACATCCCAAGGTCTCTTGGACTCCTTTTGTCCATTCGGCTTCCACAATAACCCATTGAGGATAGGGTGTCCAACATTCCCCCCTATCGAAGGATTATGTTAGTCCAAAAAGAGAGCTGTAAAACCAAATGTGCAAATTCAATGGCACACTAGGCTGAATGTGCTCCTCTGAAATGTGGTATAAAGCCCGGTGGTTTAAGGATGCCACCAACACTGGAAACTTAGTGCAGTTCCCGGAACTCTTCCAAAACTCGCAAGAAGTTGGAGTCTTCTGCTAGAGGAAAGTCCCCTAGTTTTGAAGAGGGAAAACCTTCAACCATAAAGGGAGGTCCACACCGCATAAAAGGGAGAACTTCAACCTGAAAAGGGAAAGTCTAAACTATGATGGTTTAAGGATGACAACAACTCTGGAATGCTTAATGAAATTCCGAACCTTCAAAACTGCAAGAAGCTGAGTCCTCTGCTAGAGGAAGTGTTCTCAATTTTGTTCCTGGAACTCTTCCGAAAACTGGCAAGAAGCTGAAGTCTTCTGCTAGAGGAAGTGTCCCAGATTACCAAATGAAGGCATGTTCCACGGGCATCTTTGTCTCTAGCTACAACTCTGAAACTGGTGTGGCAGGTTGTGGCTCAGGCTCGCTTGATGTGGCTTTGAAGCTTGTAGATGACCATCATTTCCCCCCCGTCAGATACAAGGTGAGAAGATGGAGAAAACTCAACTGCAAGATTGTTCAATACTCTGGAACAAGTTCTGATATGTGTTTGGAATATCCTCTTGGCTGTTGATGCCCATTGCCAAGAAGTGATCCATCCAAGATGAATTTTTGTTCTTACAGGATGTTTGTTTTTGAAGCATCTGTGTGAAGAATGACTGGTTTTATGACAGTGCTTACATGGATGAAGATCAAAACAATGATCTTTCAAATGGCCAACTCGATCACAGTGGTGGCATTTTACAATCTATGGTTGTTTTTGTTGTTGTGGAAGAGGAGTAGAATCTGGAACAGCTGAAGGTGAGCTGTCATGAGGAGCAAGTGAACTATCATGAATGAATCCAACACTCTGAAACTGAATGGGCTTTGAGTAGTTTGGAATATGAAAGGACAAGTCCTTGTCATATCCAAGACCAGTTATGTGCTTGTTGTGGACAAGTTGTTCGCAAGGTCTGATGATGGGCTTGGGAAGTGCAGACTAAACTTATGCATCTGCATGTAACCTTGCTGCTTTGTTTGGTACTAAATCTGAATGAACTGTAACATTATTGACTTGTTGTTGATGGGTTGCAGTCTCAACGTTCTGAATAGAAACAGGTTCAGAATGATGTCTATTTTGATCTAGCTCTTCTTGTTGTAGCTGTGATTCAAGCTACAAAAAATCGATCTTTTCTTGTGCATTTTGCAAATAAGTTTGAATGTAAAAAAGAGTTTCTTTATTGACTTTGACCATCTCATAAACAGTGGAATGAATTAGGATATTCAATAACTTTAATGCATCTTCAAGTCTGGCCATTATCTCAATAGATAAACCCTGATATGCAAATGGATTTTGCCACAATGTTCTCCAAGGTGGGTGATTTTCGTAAGCTTATTCACTGTACATTGTTTTTAATGCTTCCACATGTAGTAACAGTCTTCAAACAAATTTATATTATCCAATAGCAAATTAAATGCAACGGCCATTAAGTGATAGCTACTGCATAATGGAATTTTCTCATTCAAAAAACTTAACTAAACAACGAACAGATTGAAAGATAGAACCTGATAATTAAATGTCAGCGAACATAAATTAGTAGATATGCGATTATCAGTCCCCAAAATGGCACCTCAACATTTGTTTATGATGTACGTTGCCCAGGAAATGGAAGAATAGATTCCCTCTTCACCACAGTCTTTGTATCATGATCAAACCACACTCATTCAACTTCTGACAGTCCCTTCAATGCAGCTACAACAATAACAGAAGGTTGAAACACGCAAAGAATACTTTAATCCATGAAAAGGGATGAACCTTCAAGGTTTCAAACTATATAACAGTCCACCACAGAGAGCGTAAGCCATCAAGGGTTTCACGGGTTTTCTGTTTCTGATATCTTTGAAATCCCTGGTGTCACCGGACAGCTCTGAAGGACACGCCTTTAACCTTTTAAAGAAAATTTCCTACAACTTTGCAGAATAGAAGTCGGAATCTTGACCTAGAAGTAAGTTGTATTAAAGCCTTGATGGATGCTTGAAGGCTTGCAGTTTACTGTATTATTTTTGTTTATAAAAGATGCCCACCTTTAGTGTTATTGCCTTTGACAGATGCTTAGAGGCTACAAGTAATGGTAATAATGATATTAGCAAGACCAATGTTAATGGTTCCCCGTCTGCGAAACCCTCTGATAAAGACCGTTAGATAATAAGAAGACTTCCCATGGGTTTATTTCAGCCCATTCAGCTGGTTTGGAAATTGTCGAGAAGGCATCGCCAGGCTATAAAAATTCAGTTGCTGTGAAATCTTCAGCTGACTCTGATGGTCTAGAATTTGTTGAAAAGATATGGCCAGCAGGCAAAAATTCAGCGTCTATGAGATCGTCATCCAGTCTAGAATTCGTCAAAAATATATCCACTGGAGGTCGGAATCCAGCTTCTGTAACATGTCTACCTTCGAGCAAAAGCGCGTTAGTGCGAGAAGGTTCAATTGGAAGGCAAGGTGACGGTGCTACAGTATCTTCTAATTCAGTGTTAAGAGAGGAAGATGGCGGATGCTCCGACAATTTCTTAGAGGCAGAGGAGTGGAAGAGTATTGCGAGCAGCAGCGATATGGAGGTGGTACATAAATGACTGATGCATTTGCCTTTCAGGCGGTGTTGTAAGTCCAGCAATGAATGAACAATAGGCTTTTGTGTTCCGCTCTCCTTAATAAATGCAGCAGCATCCTCCTCTGCGGTTCCTCCAATTTCTCCTATCAAAACGATGCCTTCAGTCTGAGGATCTTCCACAAAGCGCTTCAAACAATCATATATATGCTGGACCAAACAGAAGGCTCCCGCTGAGAAGAAGCCTGCTCCTCCTAAGGCTGGGAAGAAGTTGCCAAAGGAAGGCGCCGAGAAGAAGGGAAAGAACAGCGTGGAGACCTACAAGATTTATATCTTCAAGGTTCTGAAGCAGGTTCACCCCAATATCGGTATTTCCAGCAAGGCCATGGGGATAATGAACAGTTTCATCAATGACATTTTTTTTTTGAGAAGCTGGCCAGCGAATCATCGAAACTTTCCCGCTACAATAAGAAGCCTACCATTACCTCCCGGGAGATTGAAACCGTTGTAAGGCTCGCCCTTCCTGGAGAGCTTGCCAAGCATGCCGTCTCTGAGGGTACAAAAGTGGTTACCAAGTTCACCAGCACTTAATTCATTCAAAACTTGGACGAGCAGGGGCAGCGCATTATGGATAGAAACGTTTATGAATAGTTCCTGAGATTCTGCGCCCTCTTCAGTTGAATACGCTCAGAGTCCATAGATAGAATATGTCAGGGCAGCGCAAGTGTGGCAGAGACGCAGGTATGGCAGAACAGAAGGGAATAAAGCAGAGGCAGAGGTCAGGTAACGCAGAACTAACATATATATATAGACCACAAAACAAGTGGCTCAAATTGGAGCAGGACCAGCAATCGCTTGCTCTGATACCATGTTAAACACACATGGGGAGCGAGAGAAATATGAAAGATAAATCATGCAGTATATATTTTAATAACAGGAGATATACATTTATAGTACATTGTTGTGACCGTTGGGATTCACATCCCAAGGTCTCTTGGACTCCTTTTGTCCATTCGGCTTCCACACTAACCCATTGAGGATTAGGTGTCCAACAAAATTGAATCTGAAATACACATTGAATTGAAAGTTGTACGACTATCTGAAACTGAAACTAAAAATATTACAAATATGCTCATAGTACTAAGCTTATTGGCACACACCTACTCACTCTAATCTATTGAAAATCATGTTGAATCAAATAATACAAAAATTCCAATGAAGCCAGTCAAGAAAATGGATACTTAACTGAATTTGCTCATACTTCTCATGAGAAGGCAAAAAAGATGTGATACTGGCAACCTAAACTACCACTAAAGTTGTTGACCATAATTTACAAACATAAGAACAACCATTTTCCTTGATGACCACAATAGATTGGCTATAGGATTTTGAAAAACATGAAAAGTTACATTTTGATGATCTACAAAAAGACTACCTTCTAAAGGAAAGGGAGTAATTTGATCATCAATCTTACCATCTTCAATTAAAACAACCAATTCATCCACAATAATAACATCCACAGGTTTTGGGACAACCTGTTCTTCTTCAGCAAAATCTTCATTATTTGAAACTGGAGGAGGATTCTCAATTAAGGTAGCCACATCTTGACTAACAAAAAGGTCTACACCCACGGGGTCTAAAACAATCTGATCTTCAAAAAAATTTGCATTAAGTTTAAAGGAACAAACTTGCTGCATATTATTGTTGAAAATAATGGACGGGTCATGGCTTTCTTGAGTTTTTATGCTAGAAAATTCAGAATTATGATTTTCAGAAATTTTTCCATGGATTAATGACTTAGGAGAAGGGAATGCAAGGCAACTAGAATGATCATTTGTATTTGTGACAATCTAAGAAGATTGCTCCAAACTATCATTGGTAACCTTTGTTTCTTCATTACAATTGAGCTTCTTGTTCTCTTGTTTTTCTGAGATGTATAGAGGTTGTGAAATGTCGTCAACAATTTCATGTGAAATTAAATCATTGAAATGCAGATCTGCTTCATTTTCAATCATGGGAGAAATAACTACTTGCTGAAAATTTTCTTGACTGTCGTAGCAACCAGCTTTTTCAAATTGTTCATGGTTGAAAGGTCTCTCATGAATAGTCTTTATATTCTCATCATCCATAAATTGATCATCTTCATAGTAACCTACCAGGTATTGTATAAAACTTTCAAAATAATCACAACAGCTTTGAACCAGCAAAAAATATGGATAATTTTCTTTGTATTTTTCAAAAAATATAGTATGAAAATGTTTTGAAGAACATATACTTGCAGCTGGTAAATTTTCATATCAACACCTGGCATTTCCTTCCAAAGTAATCATGAACAGCTTCATAAGACAATCTTCATGTCATTCAACTTGTAGCCTCCATAAATGCATATGGAATTTGATAAGATGTAAAGTAGCATTATTACATTTCTCATCTTTGAACTCTGGCAAATATGATTTCCAATCTATGCAAAGCATGTGATGTGGAAAGCCAAGGATACTAGATCTATCCATAGGAGCATACCTGCATTCTATTCTTGAACTCATCTTGAAAAAAATTAACAATAATTGATGAAATTACAAACCTTCACATAGTGTAATCACCATGAGTGTTCTACAATCTGGATTTTTTTACAATGGAGTTGCCATGAAAGCTTTGAGCTCTAGATACTTTGAACGTGGAGTCTCTAGGTGAATAATACAACCTTCTTGTGTCTAATCATTGTTCACCATCAGTAATTAGATCTGGAACTTAATACACTTTTCTGGGCTCATCCCTAGTATAGTCGCCAAAATGTTAGCACTCAGTAATTTTCTGAGGTTGTAGAAGAAAATCACCAAGGTAACCACAAACCAACTTTGGAAGCTGGGATCTAGCCATGCCAACTTCAAAGAGGGCTCTCTTTGTAAGATTTAACTTTGTTTGATTGAATATTAGGCTAGTTATGAAGTTTGGGGTTTGATTTGTATTTGAGTGGTTGGTTGATAACTTAGATTTCCATTGGACTATGGAGTCCGTTACATAAAATACAGATTAACTAGAGTATCTACAAATAGATCTCACAAGGCAAGGTAGCCAAACTAACTGGATTCTTTAAATTTTGTGAAATGGAGAAGAAGAACTGAATAAGGTTCACTTTAAAATATAGAGCATTGTTACATGAATTTTATATTCAAATATCATAAGAAAATCTAGAAGTTATTAGTAGCCAGGTGCAAAGTGTAGATTTAAACAAATTCTTCCCTTTATTTATCTATTGAATAATTAAAATTTTAGAAAACAATCATGTGATGTAAACAGAGAGATATAAACACATTTAACAGATAGATGTACTTCACCACCAATTTGACACATGAATCTTGTGAAAGAGCTTATGTATTACTTTGGAAAATTAGATAATGCTTCAACAAAAGATATACAATAGTGTTTCTTTGTCCAAAAACCAACATCTATTACTTCAAATGATGAAGTATTTATAAAAATTCTAAACTAAAAGATCTTGAAAAAATATCAAAATTTGTTACAAATATCCCAAATTGTATTACACAAATAGAACTGAAATATAGGACATTCAAAACTAATGAATATGCTTGGCACTATCTTTATGGATTTCTGGTGACAAAAAATAGCAATTCGAATTTGATAGAAACTCTTATTTGATGAGGTGCATCCAAGTCACTAACTGTCTTTAACTTTTTTCTCCCTAAATTCTGAAAAATATGGTCTTGTAATCACTTTGTATATCCCAAACCATAATAGTTGTTAGAAAACTAAGAGAGGTTTTTGTAAATCATGATGTTTGAAACAAAAAAAAAAAAAAAAAAAAAAAAAACCATTTCAATTTTTTAAAATTCATTTCCACCTGCTCAGAAACTGCATTTGAAAACACTAGCTAAAAAAAGGAAAATTCGGGAAAACATACCTACAAATATTCATCTGAATATCCCAAACCATAATAGTTGTTATAAAACTAGGAGAGGCTTTTGTAAACTAGGATGTTAGCAACAAAAACCTCTTTCATTTTGTCAAAATTCATTCTTTGATGGTTGTAAACCATATTTTAAATTATTGTTTTGTATATGGAAAAATATAGTTTAACTGACCATGAAACAGACATGACGTGGAGACGAGAGGTGACATGGAGGTGGGGGATGATGTGGAGGGACATGGTTGATGAAAGGAAGTGGGTTCTGCAATGGTGATGTGGAGAAATGACGTAGAAGTGAGTGGGCAAAACAGTCCAAGTGGCCAGCAGTGAGTGGTGCGGGAGTGACAATGAGGTCAAATGTTGGCGAGAATGTTGGTGGGAGTGGAACGGTAAGCGAAAGTGGGATCAGAGGAGGTGGATGTGTAGTGATAGGGAAATGCAGGTTGAGTGGAGTCGTGGCAGATGAACGTTGGCAGGAATGTGGGAAACAATGGGATGGAGGAAACCACTTTTGAAGGTGGGTGATAGTTGTTTGTTCTCTTTGAGGGCAAGGCGAGGGAGGGGGGTGGCGGGCGAGTCTGAAATCATATGGTGGTGACACGTAGGGGAGCGATAAACCGCTTTTCAGACCCTCCCCCTATCGTTAAACGTTCGCTTCAGGGGGATCTGAAAACTGTCGTGGGTCGTCAAATCGATGTGGTGATTGATCGGGGATTGCAGAATAAGGAAAGGTTTAACATTGGAAGGCCCTGCCATATCTTTCGGGCGCATGAAATATAACCCAAGATCCCAAACTTAAGACAGAAAACCAATTCGGACTTATTACATCAACAAGCTTTATTTTCCTATCTTAATGCTATTCTTAAAGCAAATGAGGGTGCATTTGAGCATGCAAACCCAACCAATTTTTTCTTTTAAAAAGACAAAGAATGTTCATTTCAACACTATTGCAGAAAGCTAGATTATTTACAATCTAAAATACTGAAAGAAAATACTCAATAATCATTGATCCTATAAATTATAGGACCCTAACACCCTTCACTTAAGTCTGACTAGAAAATACCATTATGCGCAGAATAAAGAGCAAAAATAAAGAAGGGTTTGATTTGAGACTAAACTAATACACAAAATATTTAGAACATATTAAATGCTTGGTTAGACAAACCATAGGGGAGTTGCATAATTAGTAGGAAAGCGGGTTTTTGGTCCCCATCGGGAAAATGCAATACTAAGAACAAGATGCCTAACACATTGACCTGCTTTGTGTTGGATAAGTAGTTTTGAGGATGTGGTCCAATGGTTAGATGGGCAAGTTTGATCTCCAAAGGTTTTGTGGTCCAATCCCGGGTAGGATTATGTATGTCTAAAATATTTCTTCAGTTAAAGTGTTGTTAAAACTCAAGATGAAAACCTACCTCGAAAATGGAGCCAAGATAATGAAATCGTCGGAACATGACATGGAAACGTAAGCAAGAGAGAGTGCACACAAGATTGTTTTCTAGCATTTATGGTGTCGCAAAGGAGAGAATGCATATGCTAGGGTTTCTCGACATCTTAAAAAAAATATATCGGGCCAAGTAATGGCATATCTCAAAAATCAGACCTGCAAAGAATATGACAAAGATCATATTGAAATAATGACTCCATACAGGTGAATTGAATAAAAGGATGTGGAAAAACTGAGTTGTTTTTCCCTGCAAAAACACCAAGCTTATTTTGGAAAAAACGCCTCAAGTTTTCCCACATCTTTTTATTCAATTTACCTACATGGAATCATTATTTCAAAAAAAAATCAGATTTGTAGAAAATAAGACACATAGATCAGACCCAACGAAAAAAATCTAACATAGAATAAAGCAAATTTTGGAAATACAGCCAAATTTGTACCATTGTGAAATTAAAATATCATTTGTCATTATCTTTCATTAAAGCAAAAAACAATTTAAAATAGAACAAAGTAAATCTTGGAGATACAACCCAATTTGATACTATAATGACAAAAATTAAAGTGCTATTTATCATTATCTTTCATCAACTTAAAAACATTGATATATACAAAGTATCATGACTCTTAATCTCAGTTTCCTTTGTTTCATTTTTATTTTTCATTATATCTTTACATTATTGAAGTAACAGAGATTAAATTGTCATTTTTCATTATCTTTCATAAACTCAAAAACATTGATATATACAAAGCACACAGTATCATAACTCTTGATCTCATTTTCCTTTGTTTTATTTTTATTTTTCATTGTATCTCTATATTCTAGTTTTTCATGGTATCTTCATACTCTAGTTTTTCAGATTCATCCTCTTATAAATATTTACAAAATATATAATATATCAAATCTATTTACAAAACACAATATACCAAATCTTTTTCACAAGTGATTTCAAGAATCCTTTTCACAGAGTGATTCTCCTATTGAACCCGGTTATCCTTCTGAATCTGATAGGGCCCTTGGAGAAATGCAAGCCTCTTCCCTTTTCACTAGATGATTATTATGTCTCCGAACCTAAGAGGAGTTGGGGGTCCTCCTCCTAAGATCAGAGCCCTTCATAGACTGAATTCCATTCATAAACATTCTGTAATATTTTTCAAGAAAGAATGGTGGGATGGTAAAAGCCAGAGACTCCCTTCATAAATTATGTCCTGATTGGTACTTTAGTGCAGTGGACCTTGAAGGTCAATCGGGAGGCCTGACGGTTATATGGAATCCAAGGGAAGCCACTCTCAGACCATACTCCTCGGTGGCGGGCATAATTCTGGAGGGTCGCCTTAGAGGCATGGTTGACCCGGTTGTCCTTGTTAATTGCTATGGCCCTTACTCGGAGAGAGAAGTATTCTGGGACCTCTTGTTTGCTAGTGGACTCCAGCAGGATTGGTCCCTCGTTCTTGGCAGAGACTTAAACTTTACTTCTACTGGCAGAGAGATCTAGGGTGAAAAAACCAAGCTTGATCCTTTTTCTCAGGTTATATCGAGGATCATCAGTGAGTCAAATCTAGTAGACATGAACCAACATGTCTTGAACCAACATGGAAGAACAGAAGAACAAGATTGGACGGGGTGGCAAAGCGTCTCAATAGGTTCTTGTTATTTAATTCCCTTCTTTCCAAATTTGGAAAATACAGGTCTTGGATCTCTCATGAGTCCATTTTTTATCATTGCCCATTTTTTTCACAATTGGACTTACATTCTTCCATATGGAAGTATTCTTTCAAATTTAACGAGCCTTGGCTCAAGGAGCAGTCCTTTAATTCGTTGGTTTATGAATGTTGGGGAAATTTTCAGGTCAACCCTTCTTCTTCAGCAATGGAGGCTTGGACTTCTGAGATGAAATATCTAAAGAGTCGTGCTAAAACTTGGGCCCGAAAGTTTGTTGGAGAGTAGAGTAGAGAATTGGAGTCTATCGAGTCATAATTATCCACATGCCAAAATGCTTGTATCCAATTAGGTTTTTCTGATGAGCTGAAGAAAAGGATATGTTCATTAATTAAAAAAGGCAAATCTGCTTAGAATGGAGGAGGAACTTTCGAGGCTTAAACGTCTGGGAATTTGGATCAAAGAGAGTGACCAAAACACAAAAAAAAAATTAGCAAATTTGCATCCTTCAAGAAGAATAAAAATGCCATTTGGGATATCTCAGAAGCAGAAGGTAATTCTTATACATTTCAGTAGGATTTGGAAAAGCTTGCAAGGAATCACTTTGCCGACCTGCTAAGAGATACCAATGAATGCAATTTTCAGAACCAACTCAGGCTCATTCAATATATCCCTAGAATTTTTTTCGGAGAAGGAATGTTTTGATTTGGGAAAACCTGTCAATCTTAAAGAGATCAAAGATGTGTTGAACTCCTTAAAGTTCTACTTGGCTTTTGGATTTTTTAGATTTGTTGGGGAAGACATCTTCAGAGTTGTTGAGGAGGTAAGGGTGACCAGGAAGGTATCTTGAGTAGCAAGTTCTACTTTCTTAGCTTTGATTTCTAAGACATTAAAGTCATCGATCTTCAATAATTTTATCCAATTTCACTCTGCAAATCAATTTATAAGATGATGTTAAATCTTAGACTTTTGTGATTCATATTGTGAATAATAATGTTTTTGGATTAACAACTAATGCGGTTCAACCTTGGGACAAAGGTGAAAAAATCAGTTGATCCTAAAGAATAAATAACAAGAACGCATCAAAGTCCAGAAATTAGTTAATTAGTTATTAAATTAATTAAAATAAGATTTAGTTATAAATTAGTTGTTAGGAATTAACCATTGGTAAATTAGTTACTAAATTAATTAAAATAAATTATTTATTTTATATATAAAAATTTATTCATTAAAAATAAATTTAATAAAATAATTAAACAAAATAATAAAATGAGAAGAGTAAATATATGTCAGCATGGGGTAGCTCAAGCGGCAATGGCTGTGGAAATGAAGTCTCACCGAACCGGAAGTCTTGGGTTCAAATCTTGGGCTACCCTTCCCCCGTAGTGGGGTATGTAATGGACATGTAAATAGGAGAGTCCTACCAAAGCTTACAAAAAAAAAAAAAAATGAGAAGAGCAAGAATTAGAATATTGGAAAGAAAATGTTTAATAATTATGTTAATTAAAAAGAATTCCAAAAAAAAAAAAACATTAAAATGAGCCATAATTCTAATTCAAAACAAAAAAAAAAACAAAAAAAACAAGGGGTTAGAATTAAGAAGAGAAGGTCGGAATCTAACTCTTACTTAATTTCCAACTATCATACATGTTAAAATTCATTGTATGCTTCCCAATCTCAACAGCCCCTCTAAGCTACTTATGGTGGAAGTGATCAACTTTAGCAATGACTTTCGAATCCTCGATGCATATATGGTGCTTTGATTTCTCAACGTGTTTAGTTAGAGCTGATGAGTGGGAATGATTGTGCCTAATATCTGCCGCATGCTCTTGGATTCTCTGGTTATAAGGTGATATCAAAGGTCTTGGCTATGAGAATGAAAGGTGTGATAACTTTTATCAAAGGTGCTCTCTAGGAGCAATTTGGTTTTCTTACAAGCCCCTCTATTCATGATGCAAGTAATTTGGTTTTCTTACAAGTCACTCTATTCATGATGCAATTGGTTCTGCCTAAGAGGCGCTTCACTCAATCAAAACAAAGAAGCATTGTTCAATTATCCTTAAGATTGATCTTTTTAAGGCATATGAAAGGGTAAATTGGTCCTTTTTACATCTTCTTCTCCTTCATATTGGCATTAACCATCTAACGACAAATTAGATTATGGGGTTGTATATCATTGTTGAATTTTCTGGTGCTTGTAAATCAGACCCCATTTGCATTCTTTTCTTCTTCAAGAGGTTTACATCAAGGATGTCCCCTTTCTCCTTTATTATCCCCCCCTATTATGGAAGGTTTAAGTAGGATGATTATTGCGGCAAGGAATGAAGGACATCTAAAAGAAGTAAAAGTGAAAAATCTTCTACATTTGACTCATCTCTTTTTTGTAGATGATATCCGCATTCTGGTTGATGGTTCAGAAGCTAAGTGGGATACCTTTATATGTTTATTCTCTACCTTTTGTGTAGCTCCAAGTATGCTAATCATTGAGCTAAAATCTGCATTCTATCTCGGAGCACACTGTCAAGCATATCAAATTGATTTTTGCTTTCAAGATGAACGCTTTGGATTTAGGTTTCCATTACCTAAGTTTCTTTCTCAAACCTAACAATGATAGCAGGGAAAATTTTAGGGGCAAAAATTCCCAAATGGACTATTTTTTGAACATTTTCTAGGACCAAAAAATAAATAAATAAATTAAAAATTAAAATTAAATATATATAATATATATATATATATATATATATATAATATATATATATGAATAAATGGCTGATATTTGCCAAAAAAAATACCAATTTTAATATAAATTACGTGTTTTAAATTGAATATTCATTTGTATTTTATATGTCTGAATTTTCAAACAGAATAGTCGCCTCAACATTATATATAAGAAACATATTAAATCCTTAAAAAATACCCTAAATGATAAGGTGGACCGCTAGAGTTAGCTAATTAAAAGGATGGAAGTCAAAGCCAATAATTTGTGTTATAGATGGCTCTCTTTAGGAAGTATTAGCATCAAGTTTACACCTTCATTTCAAGTCCATGATGTCAATGTATCTTTTTGCAAGTCAAAAGTCATGTAAAGGGGGGTGTTAGTATTCATTATAAAGTTTTCTAAGCCTAGGGAAATGTGTCATTAAAAATATTTTACCTAGCCCTATGTCTATGCAAAATTTCTCTTTGTGATTTGACTTATAGTAAAAAATTGCGTGGTGTTACGAAATGTTTTCGTAACACTTTTCGAAAATATTTAAAACTTGATTTTCAACCCATTAAGTCATCTTTACTAGCACTCAAGTGGTGGTTTGTAAAATAATGGTTCTCCTGCATGATGTGACATTTTCCAGCATTTTTTTAGCCCATTTGAATCGTTTTCCCTATTTTTATTAAAACAGGTTTTCCAGCAAACCTAGATTTGTTGTTTTCCAGTGTAGAAAGGTTGTTACTTGTCTTGCAGTCCTCTATCAGGGTATTTCAAGGTCAGTAAAGGTGTTTGCAAGTATTGGAGCATTGCAAATGGGTCAGTTTGGCCATGTGAAGATGTCAGAGGTCAAAATTTATGAAGGGAGAACTAGAAGCCAAAGACACCAACATAGAATTTTGATAGAGGAAGAAACAAAACAAGAAATCTCAAACAAAAAAAAGTCAAAATAGAGGATGAGGACAATAAGACAGAGATTAGGGTTCAGGACAAAAGACCTCACACTCAGCCTACTAACAAAATGAGGTTGAATTTCAAGGCTAGAATGAATTTCTTCATCATCCTTGATGAAGAAGAAAATACAAAGCGGACTTCAAAAAGTAGAAAAAGACAGAGGAAAATAGAGTACGCTGAGAAGAACAAAGGGAAAACCCTAAAAGCTTATAAAGTCCACAAAAACTCACTAAAAGGATGACAATGAGTCAAAACAAGTTGGTTGTCCTTTCTCAAGTTGCAAAAGACGGATAGAAATAACTAGTTGACTTCAAGGGCAAAGTATTACATAAACCCTAATTTTGTTGCATCAAACCCTAATGATTCTTCAACAGTTTGGTTTACCATGGTTAAATGTTCAAGTAGTAATAATTTTGAGTATATTGTGGTAAGATATTAGATATTTTGTGGCTTGAGGAGTACGAGTCAACATGAGGAAAGAAAGCAATAAAGAGGGAAAATAGTTACACAGTTTCATGCATTTTACAAGGAGGGCATGCAAGTTTAGCTTCAGAGTTTAAGCTTGTATAGCAACAAATTGTTCTAGGTCCTTTCTTGCATCAAATAGCTTGTTCTTCTCCTAGGATACCAGCAACAGAATTGTATAGCAGCCCTTGTACTATATTTTGTCTAGGGATTATGTACCAGATTAGTGATCTGAATAGATCAAATGATAGGCCTTTTTGTAATTTTTCAGTTAAAATGTCAAAGACTGTGTAAATATTTTGTAATCACTGATACCATCCTTCAAGGAGTTGAACTATATTGTAATTTCTATATATTGCATCAAGAATATGAAGAAATGGTTGGATTTTTTGAAAATTATAGTTTCACTCTCTGAGTGTTTTGAATGCTTCCATCTTTTCATTTACCAAGATGAATAGATTCTAAATAGTGATATAAAGATTCATGAGATGGTGGATGTTCATATGTCCCTCTATGTTTTTGAATTTCTCCTTCAATAATCTCATAACTACATTTCCTCTAAATGTTTGGAAAGTTAAAATTAATTCAAAATTCAACATTTATTGATGCTCTAAGTTAGGTTTTCAAAAGTTCTCATTCTGATCCTCTAAAGCCACCTTAGTATTCATTGTGCATGCCCTATTTTGGTGAACTATTTTTCTTCTTCTTCACCCATCTACAACAAATGGCAATGGTCAAGGATCTGTTATCCACCTTGCCTTTATCAATCCTGATTAGATAGTCAATGTCTTGGTAAATTACCTTAAAACCCCTAGCTATTTGACTCCATCACCCATTCAGTTATTGTTTTCAGGCCCAACCCAACCCTACATCAACACCACCTATCCAAAAGATCTAGGCACAATGTAAAGGTCAAAGAAAGCCCTCTCTGGATTAAAACGACTAGCCTTCAATCTATAAGTTGATTGAAAAGATTACCTTGGGAATTTTTCTCCTATAGCTAAGATAAACTTTCTAAGTGCTCATATCTTGGCAACCATACTGGGGATTCGAAAGGTTGATCTTCCCCAAAACTACTTCGAAGATCGGATCTACTTTTTGAGGGCAAACAAAAGGTTAGATAATAGATTGGTTATTTGATTTGTCTTGGCAACTCAATTGTCAGCGAGATCCAAAATTTAAAGTGTCACTGGTGACTCAAATATGAATATGGCTTCCATGGAGGCTTACAGATATATAAAGGATGCTTCTATGCACTGCTCACATGTTCCTAGTTTTCCAAACCATTTGCCCCGCATAGACTAGAAAACATATCTCCCAAAGTTCAATGATCAGGAAGGAGATGATGCAATTTTTCATTTGATTAAGTTTCATAGACATATCTATAAGCATGGAATTAAGTTTCAAGAGGATTGTTTAATGAAAGATGTTTATGGCTACCCTAGTAGACAAAGCTAGATCATGATATGAGGGATTAAAACTAGGTAGCTTATACTCTCTTAAAGATTTCCGCACAGTGTTCTTTAAGTATTATGCGGTGTTTCATCCTTCTTTGTCATTGTTCCAAAACTGTTGTGAGTAGTGAGGTTTTTATTCAGTGCTTACAAGATATTTATGATGATGAGGAGCTTATGGATAATGAAATTATATAATCCTTTTATGAATATTCTTCTCAACAAGAAACAATAGAAACTAGTTGTTGTGATAACAAGGACAATTCTTGGTAGATTAGAGCTTCTCCCTTCACTGAAAATAAAATAGATCAGCTTCTTGGTGTAAACAATCAAGTTCATCCCCTGAAATTGATGAAGATATGCAGCAATTTTGTCAACTTTTATGTGACCAAGAGTATGAGGATAGTCAAACAGTTGCCTCTTCAAATCAATCATTTTCTGAATTGTCCCATGATGAAATCACTCAAAATCAGAATTGTGAAAGTGTTCATATTGCTGTTTTCTCACATTCACAAGAGAATCATGTACAAAAACTTATTTCGTCTGGAAGTCAAACTGACAGTTTTCAAACAAAGTTATTGAAGGTTAATGAGGCAAGATCAAAATTGTTTGATGAGCTTGAGTGTTTTTAATGCATATGATGTGGTTGTCATATTTGAACCTATTCTAGATGGTATAGAGTATTTTTATGATGAGAACGATAAATAATCCACTGCGATTTTTTTTAAAATGATGTTGAGAATCAAGGTATAAAGCAAGAACAACTAGCAATTGTAAATGAAGTTTGTTCTCCTATTCTTGCTCATCAAAGAGGTGAATTTGCACGTTTTCCACGATCCTTTGGCCAATTTATTGTAGTCATCAATGGAGGTGGAGTTCTTTTGTTTATAAGCTCAAGTTTTGGATTCAATTATCGTTTTGAGTTGCCATCCTTTACATTTCTCTGTTTTCTTACAAAAGGTGTGCGCAAAATTTCAGTGAGTGGCTATCTCCTTGCCTAGCTGCACTGGAAATTTCATAACCCCTAATTGGGGAGACTTTCAACATGATAGTGTAAATAGAGGTGTGAAATAAGCTTGTCAAGGCAAGCGTGAGTTTCAATGTTTATTTCAGTGTTTTGTTTTTCAGTTTGTAGTAGCGTATAACATGGATTTCATTTTGGTTTCAATTGCAAGTCAGGTTACAAGATGCAAAGTAAAGCTTGGGAGTAGCCCCAATGGATCAGGCATAAGGGCTACTTTATTTCCTCCTGGGGAGACAGTGTCTCCATTAGAGCTATCTATTAAAATCAAGTTTACACCTTCATTTCAAGTCAATGATGTCAGACTATCTTTTTGCAAGTCATAAATCATGTAAAGGGGAGTGTTGTAATCATTATAAGGTATTCTAATCCTAGGGAATTCTTTCATTAAAAATATTTTACCTAACCCTAAGTCTATGCAAAATTTCACTTAGTGATTTAACCTATAGCAAAAAATTGAGTGTCATTACAAAATGTTTTCACAGCGCTTTTCGAAAATATTTAAAACTTGACTTGTTAAGTCAACTTATTTTAGCTTTCAAGTGGTGGTTTGTAAAATAATGGTTCTCCACCTGCATGATGTGACATTTGCCAGTGTTTTTTAGTCCACTTGAGTCGTCTTAAATCAAACCCTAGTTGCCCTATTTTTATTAAAACAAGTTTTCCAGCTAACCTAGATTTGTTGTTTTCCAATGTAGAAAGGTTGTTACTTGTCTTGCAGTGCTTTTTCGAGGTATTTCAAGGTTAGTAAAGGTGTTTGCAAGTCTTGGAGCATTGCAAATGGGTCAATGTGGCCATGTGAAGATGTCTGAGATCGAAATTTATGAAGGGAGGACTAGAAGCCAAAGACACCAACAGAGAATTCTAATAGAGAAGGAAGAAACAAAACAGGGAATCTCAAAAAAAAAAAGTTGATAGAGGATGAGGAAACTGAGACAAAGATTAGGGTTCAAGACAAAAGACCTCATACTCAGCCTACTAACAAACTGAGGTTGAATTTCAAGGCTAGAATGAATCACAAGCACAAAGAAATGGTCATAATCCTTGATGAAGAAGAAAAAACATAGTGAACTTCAAATAGTAGAAAAAAGACAGAGGAAAACAATGTACACTGAGAAGAACAAAGGAAAAACCCTAAAAGCTTATAAAAGTCCACAAAAACTCACTAAAATGATGACAGTGAGTCAAAACAAGTTGGTTATCCTTGCTCAAGTTGCAAAAGATAGAAAAATGATATATTGACTTCAAGGGTAGAGTATTACATAAACCCTAATTTTGTTGCATCAAACCCTAATGATTCTTCAACAGTTTGATTTACCATGGTTAAATGGTCGAGCATTAATTTTGAATATATTGTGGTAAGATATTAGATATTTTTGTGGCCTGAGGAGTACGAGTCAACATGAGGAAAGCAAGCAATGAAGAGGGCAAACAATTACACAATTTTGGCATCATTTCCAAGTTCATGCATCAGTGGGTTACAAGGAGGGAATGTGAGTTTAGCTTCAAAGTTTAAGTCTATATTGCAACATGCTATTCCAAATCATCTCGCAGTGAACAGCTTGTTCTTCTTCCACAATACTAGAAACGAAAGTGTATAGCAACTCATGTACTATGTTTTGACTAGGGATTATGTACAAGATTATTGATCTGAATATATCAGAGGATAAGGTTTTTTATAATTTTGTCAATTAATTTCAAAGGCTATGTAAATATTTTGTAATTACTCATACCATACTTCAAGGAGTTGAACTCTATTGTAATTTCTATATATTGCAGCAAGAATATGAAGAAAGGGTTGGTATCTCTGAAAATTATAGTTTCATTGTCTATGTGTTTTGAATGCTTCAGTCTTTTCATTTTCCAAGATCAATAGATTCTAAACAGTGATATAAAGATTCATGAGATAGTGGATGTTAGTACATATCTCTGTGTTTTTTTAATTTCTCCTTCAATAATCTCATAACTACATTTCCTCTTAATGTTTAGAAAGTTAAAATTAATTCATAATTCATTATTTCATGATGCTTTGTATTAGGTTTTCAAAGGTTCTCATTCTGATCCTCGAAAGCCACCTTAAGATTCATTGTTCACACCCTCTTGTGGTGGAATGTGTTTCTTCTTCTTGGTAAATTACCTTAAAAATCCTAGCTATTTGACTCCATCACTCAATGAGTTATTGTTTACAGGACCAACCAAACCCTACATCAACACCACCTATCCAAAAGATCTAGCCACGGTGTCAACTCAGAGAAAGCCCTCTGGATTGAAGGGACTAGCCTTCAATCTATAGGTTGTAGTGAAAAGGTTACCTTGGAAATTTCTCTCCTACAACTAAGAGAAAATTTACAAATGCTAACAAGAAAAAGAATGACCTTAATCAAATTAGCACCGGAGGGATTCTCCGTTTTCTAGTTTACCCTTGCAAAGATTGCCAAATCAACCATTAATAAAATCTAGCAATGTATGAGTAACTTCCTTTGGAATGATGACAAGAATAGGTGTGCCTTCCAGCGTTTGGTTTAGTGGGACACCCTAGCTCAACCAAAGCATCGTGGTGGATGGGGTTTTAAAACCCTCCACTGGTTTAGCCTTGCTTTGGCTATGGAAAGCGCTTGGAAGGCTTTTACAGATGACAAAATATGGAGCAAAATTATCCTAAAAAAATATCTTCATAATCAATGAATTATGGACTGGCTATGGTCTTTTAAACAACCCTCTCAAATTTTCAGTTCAATCTTTTGGAAGGGAATGATGGCTACTATCCCTTGGATCAAAAATTGGGTATGCTGGACAGTCAACAAAGGTAACCAAGTAAAATTGGGTACTTTTCCTTTCATTAGAGGACCATCTATCTCTCATCTATCTTATGATCTCATTAACCAACTCATAGCTCAAGGCATTTCCTATCTACCACAGGCTTTCGATTTTTCCTTGAACCGAGCTTCTAATAACAGGTGGAAAAATGCTTATGAGTTGGGTTTACTTGGTTCTATTGTTGTCAAATGGAACATGTTTCTAAAAAATATCCAAAGCAATGGGCTCACCTTATTGGATGAGGATGACTCGTACGCTTGGAAAGCTTCAAAGGGACACATCACTTCTCATCATGCATACAATCCAATTTTGAGTCCTTAGCACAAAGGGTCAACTGGTGGCATGTAAAAATCTAGAATTGTCCCTTAGCTATGAAACTTAAATGCTTTATATGGTTGTCTCAAAGGAATCATATTCAAACAGGGGATGTCTTAATGAGGAAAGGCTTTTATGCACCGTGTGCATGTCCACTCTGCTTAAATGAGTCTAAACATTTTCCTCGTCTCTTCTTCAAGTGTGAACTTTCCAAGATATTGTGGGTTGAAGTTCTTGGTGCTCTTAACATCAAGGCAGTTGAACCTATTGAGCCTCTGGACCAATGTCTTCTCTGGTGGGATCAAAACATGGGATATTTCATATCTCTTCCTATCTTCATGGCTTGGGGAATTTGGAAGGTAAGAAGTAAATTTACTTTTGAAGGAAACCCGAAATAAAACCCTACTATTATAGGTTTTTTTTGGATTATGTCAAAGACAAGAAACCTGCCAGTGACAAATCCTACAAATCCTTTCTTTTCCCCCCTGAAATCCTACAAATCCTTTCTTTTTCCCCCTGCTTTGCCTCTGCATATGTTGGGTTTTTTTATGGTGCTTATCAAGCAGGGGTTTGTGGAGGAGGCACTACTATTTTCCTCCCTGTCAATATGTCCTATTACATCTGGTTAAACTCTAGAGAGGGTTCAAATATTAAAGTTGAAGTGACAGTGGCTTGGGTTCTCTTATTTGTTGTTGCCTCCTTGAATATATATCATCATTGCATATCTTTGAATAATGGATGGATGGAAAGAGTCATTTGGGAGTACTTTTTCTTAACCTGTTGGATGAATTGAATCCAACATCTAAAAGGACTTTTCCAAAACCTAACCTTCCAACACACCTTAAGAGAGTGGAATCTACAAGCTAACCTCCTACCTTAAAAAGCCCTACAGGAGGAAGGATTGATTTTCATCGAAGAGAGAAGAGGCCTTTAGCTTCTTAAGGATTGATTTTCATCAAAGAGAGAAGAGGCCTTTAGCTTCTTAAGAGAGGATCTATATAGGTTCCATATGATGATACGCTGATCCACCTAACTTTTCTCTCTCTTAATTTTATGTTGGATCGCTCTCCAAAGTTGTTTTTTGTAGTTGATTATCAAATCCTCGTTTCAATTTATTAATTCTTCAATCTTCTCTAGGATGGATTGTCTTTGTTTTGTTGTTAATTCTATGCATCCTTGTTTATGCTTATTGCAGAGATATCCTCCTTTATGATTTGTTTTGTAACTGTCTCCGATGGCTCATTCCTATGGTGGTCTGAATCATGGTGGTCTCGATTCAAACCACATGACAGTGGCCTCTGTACTCCATAATTATAATGGAATGGAAGATCATTCTTGTTTCTAGAAAAATACAATACACCAAATCCCAATCCTTTAATGTTAGGTTTCAAACAATAAATAAATAATTTCTCTACTCAAGATGTTCATTTGCCCAAATTTCTCTACTCAAGATGTTCATTTGCCCAAATTCACATTTTTCATGGCGAAAGTGTTAAAACCCCCACTCCCCACTCGTATCAAAAGGGAAGTAGGTTGTGCTTCCATGTGCAGTACTTGAAAAGTATGAATGAGAGTGGAACTCTCATTGCTAAACCACTTATAGATAGAATTCCCCTATAAAGATTAAATGTTGAATGGAAACATACTTCTACCATATTACAATATTTGAACATATAACTTTATGTAGTGATAATGAAATTTTCATAAAGAGAAATAACATCAAGACTTCTAAACATGTCCTCAATTCCACTTTTGAGTAAGAATTGCCTGCCAAGGGACCTAAACTTTTTTCATGTACATCACGAATTGATGGGTTGGGGATCCAGTTTTGTTGACAATTAGCCTAAACTTTGCCATGTACATCACCAATTCATGGTTTGGAGATATAATTTTGTTAACAATTATGGATTTTCAAAATGTCATAGCAACCTCTCATAAAAACTAGAATCTGTTATAGCCTTCTTAACCCTCGATTTCTTTTGACATCATGTCATGACAAATTACATGTACCAACTTCAAGCGCAGTTTCAGAACACTAAGTTGGGGATCCAATCTGTTTACCACTCTGTATTGCCGGCCAAAGGACCTAAGAATTTTTCCACGTCACCAATTCAACCTAAGTGGAATCCTTTCTTCATGGATTTTCAAATTTTATAACATCCTTGTCATTAAGATCCAAATTTTATAACATCCTTGTCATTAAAAGGAGATCTTTTATAGCCTTCTTAACCTCAATTTCTTTCTTTTGACATTGGATCATCGCAAATTAAGTGTGCCAACTTTAACTGAATCCTTTCTTCATGGATTTTCAAATTTTATAAATTTTATAACCTCCTTGTCATTAAAACTAGATCTTTTATAGCCTTCTTAACCTCAATTTCTTTATAACCTTCTTAACCTCAATTTCTTTCTTTCGACATTGGAACATAGCAAATTACGTGTGTCAACTTTAACTGAAATATCAAAACAGTGTGCAATAAGATATCCAATTCCTATCATGGCTAAGCTAAATTTTTCAAACACCCTACAAATTGCTATACCGTGAATAATTTATAAGGCAAAGGTAAGAATCACATTACAATCTGCATCTTAAATATATCTATAATTCTTATTTCAATCTCTACTCTTGGTTCTTAATTTTTCTAAGAATCAGACCAATTATATCTATAGTTCTTATTTCAATCTCTACTCTTAATTCTAAATTTTTCTAACAATCAGACCAACCACAATCAAATCAACCTTTCCTTTTGTTAAGGTAGTAATTTTGGTTCTAAGATTTATTTAGTGTGTTTTTTCAAAAATTGATTTTTTTTACTAACATCAATAGGTTAGTATTTATTATTTAATAATCAAAATATGTTATCATAATAAGAGGTTAGTATTTATTATTTAATAATCAAAATCTGTTATCATAATAATATGAATCACGTTGTAGGTTTAAAACATAGACATCGTATCTAACTCACCTTTGACTACTGCAAGTGGTCCAAGAGATGTGAAAAATGTTCCTTTTCAATATGAGGACTATTTAGCAAGATGTCCTCGTTGTTTGCAAAAACAAAGGGATTTCCACATTTTAAGTTGCATATCAAATCAACCCCTTGGCATATGCACACAGAACAAGCATGCTAGGTTATTAACAAAGAACAAGATTGAGAAATCTTTAACGATTCAAGCCAAGATACTCAAAGCAGAAGCAGCAGTGCAGGTTGTACCCTCCATCTTAACAACTTCACATAAATAATACCCTAAGATTTGGTGATTTGAACCTAGTGATCCCAAAGGATGAATGGCCCTGACTTGTACTTAAATATATTGATATAAAAAATCTTAATGATCAAATAAGGGCCACATCAAATAGTTTCGAGGAAATATTTTGCACTTTATATTTATCAAGTGCAATTGAGGGATATCAAATCTCAAGTGAATCACTTTATAAGGCAATATTTTGCACTTCATATTTATAGAAAAAAATCGAGGGATATCAAATCTCAAGTGATTGGAAAGTATGGTTGTTATCTGCCTCATAAATATAGTTGTAATGGCTATGTGCCTATGAAGAATGTTTTATTAACTCTCAAAAAAATGATTTCCCTTTAAAAAAATTGATAAAACAGATCACTATAAAAAAAAATGAAGAATGTTTTATTAACTCTCAAAAAAGATGATTTCCCTTTAAAAAAATTGATAAACAGATCAACTATCAAAAAAATTATTGAATGGCGCCATGATTAAAGAAAAATTGCCTTAAAAGTTTCAGGTTTGTTTTTATAATTTCTAAAAAAACGAAAGAAAACATGATTCCGCTAGTTTTTATAATTTCTATTCTAAATATTTATTATGAAGTACATAGAAGACGAATATTTAATATAAGCTACCTGCCCACATACCTAATCGCTCACGTACCTAATGAATTACCTACATGCCAGTTGCTCAATTAGCCAACAAAATTTATTGCCTACAACTGCCACTACATTATACTGCTCTTGCATGCTTTTCTTAAATACTCGTTAAAATAAACTAAATATGCCTACATTCTTTCCGGCAAACCCCATAAATTAAAAATAATAAGATACACCTGGAATCGTCAGATAAACGTGCGCCAGGGAGTTGTCACAAAGTCAAACTCAGATTAATTTGCTCAAACATGGCCACCACGGTAAATGATTAGACACCATTGTCCCTAAGACAATGTTTGTAGAGAAACAAAAAAAATGCAGAGAAATGTAAAGGCCAGTGCGAAGGAACTGTTTTTAGAGACAGAAATGTAAAGCCAGGGAGCTGACTACCTAGTTAAACTCACCCCTTAATTTGGTCAAACATAGACACCAGGGTAAATAACCAGACATCCAAGATAACCTAATCAACTTGCCATAATTCTCAAGCCACCGACACATATCAGCATTATTCCCATAGCATAATCAGTAGACATCACAGGATGTGCTATTCAAACTAAAGAGACTTGCCATAACTCTCAAGCCTCAAACACGAATCAGCATCACATAGCATAATCAACATTTAATCAGCAGAATTACTGGACAAGGGCAGGCTGTCAGACATGCAAGATATATTATTTAAACGAGACAAAAAAGCTTGAATTGGATAAAATGAAGACACAAAGAATAACCTTTTTTTTAAACTGAGATGACAGACTCAGCACAATATTGCATGGAATATCGTAGCTGATCCCGTCGTTCTGCGTTAACCTAGATAAGCCTGTTTTCTGGATGATGATTATAGCTACGTTGATAAGCCTGAGCATCATGACTTCAGCAAACAAGGTTTACTCATTTCCTATAGTGATTATAGCGAACGTTGATAAGCCTGAGCCTTTTCGAATTTTTGTTTCATTTTAACCAATTCAAATATACTGCTACGTGGCAAAATAAAGCAGAAGTTCTGAACAATGTAAAACCCATCTAGTTTCATGAAGAATTTCATATATTGTATATGGAATCTAATTACAAGGTTATTGTTTCTGCCATCACAAATATCATGTCAACAAGGCGAAAAAAGCGATCCTTTGCGAAAAGAGGTTTTCTATCGATTGACCATGAATATCTACAAACAAAAAAACAAAATACTAAATTGATTAACACACATCTTGCTCGAAATGAATCTATGACAGGGTAGATGACTTTCAACCTTGACTTGCAAAGTTGCAACCCTTGATCAGTTTTAAGGCTCTATAGCACACTCATAAAACATATATATATATATATATCACTTGAGGCTCCCTTTCAGATCAGTTGTTATATTTAACAATGACGGGTTGATAAGAAATAATCCTTGAGGAACTCTAGGGATTAGCACACCCATAAAAAAATAAGGCCTTTGTTAGGTGCTATAATCAACAACGACAGGTTTATGTTAAAGGGCTGCGCATTGAAGTTCTACAACCACAACCATTTCAAAACCCACACGTTGCATCTCGAAATGTTTTCATGTTTCGAATAATTGTTAGCATTACTAAGTTCAGCGGGTAAAGAACGCCCATTGGATAAACAGTATACCTTTCTAGATAATTGAAGGGATCGCCAAAGAGAATTTGAGGAGACATCTTAACAAGAATTGTTTCAAATAAAATAATTCAAGACACGTGCATCATCCTTGCAGTGGAAACCTAAAAAAGTAAGCCTTAATCTTCGCATCAGATGTTACTCTGTTAATCTTGCAGATTTTATTTTCCCTCTTGCTGTTCAAGTGGGCCCTTCTTTCGTCACAAGGCCCCATTTTAAAGAGGGATTTGAATCATTCATTTCTGGGGAATCATAACACAGGCACATAATGACCAACTCAACTTGAAACCACTCATGAGATTTTGAAATATTCAACAATCCTATAGCAATTGGACAGGATTGATTACTGTTACACGGAGCAGTTTTCTCAAGACCAATAAAAAGATACAATGCTTGAACATGATAATACGGTCAAAAAAACAGATAATTTACCAGATTTTCATCCGGCATTTATACCCATCAAAAAGTACAGCAGCTTGCCAAAAACTATATAAATCCAAATCTCAGTTCCTAGAATAAATTTTGGTATGCATTTTATTCAGGGCTCTTTCAGATAGAAACAAAAGGTAAGTGTTCTCTACAAATTCATAGGAAGAGCTTTCTGAATAAAACAATGGCCCTCTTCATCTCACTTGTACAATACCCGCACTCACAAGCTTCTGAATCTTATGCATTACTTCAGGATTCTTCAGATGATCCTGTGCTGCCTTTGGGTTCTCTTGGAAATCCATTAGAATCTGCGAAACGGTATAACTTCATCAATTAGGGAATATAAACACTAGTCTTTCTGTCCATGCTGAATCACCAAGCATCATCTACCATAATATTTTCAAATACAATCTTTAACGAACAAGAATGACATTAACTATTAAACCAACAAATTAGCCTTTAATAAAAGAACTTCACGTTACCTGTCTCATAACAGGATCCGAAAGAATATGCTGAATATCTGGATCTTGCATTGCTTTTGCCTGTAAATAATACAAAAGCACAATAATCAATAGCACTTCACTCTTATTATCACCATCAAATTCAAAGCAATGGAATAACTGAAACAATTTCCTAATCCCAACAGCATCCAAACGATTACAGGCAACAAAGTTCAGAAAACCACCTGTCTCTCCTTCATTTCCTCGGGGCTTATATCACCCCTGTTGGTTTTGTTGATTTGCTCAATACATCTGCACGTAATACATAATAGGAATGAGCTTATGTGTCTGGTAAAATAATTTGTTGTCAGCAATGAAATTTTAACTACAATATATAGGATTAAATAATACATGATAATGGAATACTTATATTAGGCAATTTTACTATATTAATTATCATACCTCCGGACACCTTCTAACAGTTCCTGGTTGTTTTCATCAAGTTTGAGACCTATCTGTTACAAGGAAGATAATACATACACACTTATGGCATAAGCACAAGAAGAAAAAAGGAAACTATATGTATCATATGGTATTTGCCCGCTACCCTGAGAAAAGAAAGACAGAAGATCATAGACTAAAAACAACAAAAAACAATTACAGTTCGAATACCTGTTAGCGAAATATAGCCTACCTGATAGGTTTCCAAGGCTTTGTCATATTCTTTCATGAAGAACTGAATAGCAGCTTTCCTTGAATAGCCTTTTGTAAATGATGGATCCAACTCAATACACTTATTTGCATCCTTGAGACCTTCTGGCAAAGCTGCAAGCTTCGTATAGCAAGCTGCTCTGTTACTGTATACCTGTGTTTACAGATGCATGGAACTGATCAAACCAAAATCTCAACCATTGGAACCTTACCTGAGCACACATTAAAGATAATAAGACTGCTTACCCTTGCATCATTGGGATTTCTTCTAAGAGCTTCAGTGTAATGCTTTATAGCCTCCGGATACTGCTGCTGCTTAAAGAATTCATTTCCTACAGTACAAAATTCTTAATGACTAAGGTACAGCAAACAATCTAGATAGCTAGAAACTGATGTCAACCAACACAAATATACCCAGCTACACACTGCAATTTCGAGTATCCTTCAAGGTCACATAATATTGAATAATAAAAATAGTAATCAAATGAATAGAAGCAAAACATTGATTTGACAACCAATCACACGACCATGTAACACCACAAGTCCTTTCTAATTTCAGTTGTCTCGGAATATTATTCATCTTTAGCTATTCCCTTATAATGCACCAAAATCATTGAGCATCTTTGTTGACAAATTCAGAGCCAAAGAATTGTTGATTTCTGCTACCTCCCCATCCAAGATCATGTCAAATCATCACATGTAACCAAAAATACATCTCATACCTTTCTCCCGCTCTTCATCCGCCAACTTTGGATCAAAATCTTCCTGTTGTTCCAAATCTTTCTTTGCTTTCTCAGCTTCATTAAGTTTCTTCAATGTATCTGGATTACGATGTTCTGTAAGTGCTTTCTGGAAAGTTTCAATTGCTGGCTCATAGTCCTTTGAACATTTAGCCATCTTAACATATGCAGTTCCTTTTCTAGTCAAAGCCCGTGCAACCATTTTATAATCTGAATGAAGCTCCCTCCCTCTTTCAACAGCCTTGTCACAATCTTTAATGCAATCTTCATACTGTACATAATAGACAACTTACTGATTACCAGATTCAACAAACAAGGAAAAAAGAACATGCAAATTATTTTTACAATCACGTGTAGGCAACATAACCTTTTATACTAAGAACTCAAGACACAGAAAGCCACTTTCCTCCAAAAGCAAGCTACCTTGATACCGAGCACAACCATTTTTAACATCCTAGCATTTTATATTCTATTCCTACAGGACTTAATTTCCCAATAAACTTCATTTCTACATTTTGACTTCAGCATCCTAAGTGCGTTATAATAATTTCAAAACCATCCCCCCTAAAACACCCTCTAAAGAAAACAGTGATCAGCAACCTACCTTCCCCATTTCCAAATAGACAGCTGCTCTGTTTGTTAAGAAGGAGATATCTTCATCATCCAGATCCATTGCTTTCGAATAATGCTGAATAGCAACCTCAAAATCTTTTTTCTTATAAGCTGCATTTCCAAGTTCCTTTTCCTTCTGTGCCTCTGCTTTCCGAGCCTTCTTCTCTTTCTCCTCATCTGGAATATCCATTGGTTCTGGCTCTGGCTCTGGCTGAGGTTCTGGTTCTCGTTTTGGCTGTGGCTTGGGTGAACTAGTATGCTCAAAAGCATCCTCCTCTGATGTGGCATTACGTAAGTTAACATTTAGTAACACACCCAAAACCTGCATCATGCGTTGATCATTAAGATACAAATTAATGTTGTTCGGATTTTTCTGAACATCTTGAATCATCTTAACAAAATCAGGTTGCTGCAAATACAATCTTGTTTTTGGGTCAGCTGTTAATTTTGCCCACAATTCTGGACCCTGGAATATATTTCCAAATGGAGAGGATGCGGCCCGAGATCTACTTGCTGCCTGTGCATCAGCAAGGCCTGATTTTAATGCTTCATTCGAAGGATCAAACTCCAGGCCCTTTTTGTAAGAAGAAATTGCATCATCATATTTTCCAAGCCCAACATATGCTGCCCCAAGCCTGCTGTAGCCCTTGGACCAATCTGCCTTAATTTCCACTGTCTTCTTAGCATCCTGAAGAGCTTCATTATACTTATTTAATGAAGCATATGCTGCAGAACGATTTGAATATAAAACATGATTGGTCGGAGCAAGAGCTATAGCTTCAGAGAAATGTTTTATAGCTTCCTCATAGTTTCCTGAGGAAAATGCAGCATTTCCTTTTGCTTTTGCTTCATCAGCCATTTCTTTCTTCAAACCTAACTATCTGCATTGAACAATTCAAATTAGAAAACTCAATAATCAAACAAATTCACATTTTCTTGTGGAAAATAATGTGTTATTTGACACTCTGGTCAGAGCATAAAGAAAAGAAACCCCCAAAGTAAGAGAATACTTGAGCCACATTCCAACCGAATGTTGATATGCAACAAACAGACATAAAACAAAAATTCAAGATTTTGCAGATAAATCAAGTTTTACCATAATGTACATCAAAATTTTAGTTATAATGTTAAACAAATGCTGCTAGGCTCTCTTAAGATTGGTGTTCTTAAATAGAGAAATAAAACTTTCAAATGGCACACAAATATCACAAATTGGTCCCAAACCACAGACATGGTTAAACAATTTAATTAGTACAAAAATTATGCTCACTTAGTAAAGCTTTGGCCTTGCCTACTTGTTTTATCTCCAAAACCTTCAGGGTTAAACAATTTGAATAGGATAATACAGAAATTATGCTCACTTGTTAAAACTTTGGCCTTGCCTACTTGTTTGATCTCCAAAACCTAGGCAAGTCCATAACTCTATCGTCAGCTATCACAAAGGCAAATGAATACAGCTAATACTGACATGCTGTGGAGAATGTATTTGAAAGTATATTCACTAAGGTGTGTGCTGCTATACCAACAAAAAAAAAAAATCCCTCACCATTAATATCCAGAGCAATGAAGATTGGCAATTGCTTACTTTTTATACGCACTTACATAATTGGAAGGGAATGCAATTGGCTACAACAAAAGAAATGCTAGGACAATAGAAATGCTAAGACAATAAAAAGAAAGTGGCATTGTGACAATTATCTTATAGTGACAGACAAGCTCTGCATTATTTCATTGACAAGGCAATAACAGTAAATAAATTGAGTTTCATCAATTCAATGAGATGTTGTGATATAAGGTTTATGTTGGCAATAAATCATATATAGTGTATGCTTTTGTTCACTTTCTGTATGGAGTAGTCTGTCCCGATTCCCACATTCACAAGTGAAAATGACTTTGTTCCCATATTCCCAAGTGGATATGACTCGCCTGACTTGCCTAGTGACCAATCACATATATGGAGGTCAACTCCTTTGTAATAGATGCACCAATTATTCATTGATAATGTCATATAGTTTCATTGTGAATATTTTTCTCAGCTCGGTTGTGACCCAACCCCATCCAGGCTTTGCGCTTAAGCATTTAGTGATCTAGCTCATTTTGTAATATTATATCAGAGCAAGGAATACATGAGTTGAAAGACAGAATTCCCAATGTTGAAACTTCAGTAATTTGAGATGCCTTGAACCATCAATAGAGGTGGATCAACGTATCACAAGTCTTCTCAAACTCTAGAAGACAAGATTTCAGCTCTCTTCTGAAGAAAAAGAGAACCATTATAGGCAATACAAGAAATGATAAACTGCATTACACCCAAGATACACTTGTAGCAAATTTGAGTAAAGACAAAGGGGGGATGGGCTATCATTACTGTCAAGCTAATGGTGTTCCTAAGAGTAAGCTAGAAAAACAAACCACTTGTAGCAAATGTAGCCATTGTTGACAATCCACCAGAGAAAAAGCTCTAATGTATATAAAGCTAGCATCTAAGTCACCTGACACAGGGATTTGTTATATATTATTTTATTAAATATATATATCTAAGTTACCAGGATTCGGATCCGGATACGGATACGGATACGGATCCGGATCCACTAGTTTTTTGAAAATCCAGGATCCGGATACGGCGAGGATACGTCAAGTACAAAAAAATATAATAATATTTTTTAAATTAAAAAGAAAAACACTTTAGAGTTCAAAAATCAAATACTCCCTGAAACCATTAAATATATTATAAATATGAAGACTGAAACACTGAAATGATGCAAACTCCCTCAATAAAATTATGTATTGTTTAATTATTATAGGTTATAAAAATTTGGTTAGAATTAGATAAAATATTTTTTTGGTTAGAGGTATATTTTGGTTTAAAATGCTTTTCTAAATGTCTAAATAAGTTCAATCCCATAAAATGTATGAAACACTAGTGACAAATCAAATTAACAATTCCAACAGAATTTTATCAAAATTTAAATAAATTTAAACAAAAAAAAATCACCAAAATATATTGAAAAAATAAAACAATTAAACAATGAGACTACTACATAAAATTAAAACTGAGTAATTTAAATAAAAATTAAAAATTTCCAAAAAAACCCCACATTTAACTATTCTCTAAGTAATCCATAAAGTAAGATATATCTACTAAGATATTTCAATTTTTGGGTATTTATCCCACAAAAAGGAAAACTAATTAAAATAATTAATTTGATATATGTGTAAAAAAAATATTTTATAAACATAATATATATTTTCATTGTAATCAAATATTTATAATTATTGTATTTTATATATAAACATAATGCTGTAATAATATTGTAATTTTATTTTTATCGTATTGACTATTGACAAAAAGATTGTCTTATTGCCTATTGGTTTACACCACGTGTTAAGTTAACAGATTTGATTTTCTGTATATTTTGGGCAAGTCTTCGTGCATTCCAACAAAATTTCACTGTTTTATTATTTTTTTGAAAATTTGGTTTAAAATTGAAAACAACGCGATAGCAACCCGTCAAAATTCGTATCAATGGAATAAAATTATAGCCTAAAAAAATCGATTAAATCAAAATTAAAATGGCTCATGAGAGGACTCGTAACTGTTTCTGCCGGCATGACCTATGGACCCGTAGTTGTTTCTGCCGGCATCTCGAATGATCATGAGCACTGGATTTTTTCGTGCAACAAGAAAACATGTCCAGCTACCATACAGCTGCTACAGAATTTCAATTTAACTCCAAACATCCGTTCCAGGGCCCGTAATTGTTTCTGCCGGCATGACTTATGCACCCGTAGCTGTTTCCGCCGGCATGACAAATGATCGAGAAAGCATAGAGCACAGGATTTTTTCGTGCAACAACATGTTCGGCTACCATACAGCCGCTACAGAATTTCGATTTAACTCCAAACATCCATTTCAGGGCTTGTGATCCGTTTCAGTTGACAGGGATTCATTTCCTAATTTCGCTCATCCGCCTGCATGCTGTATTTTCTACGTATTTAGGTGGATCCGGATCCGGATCCGGGGATCTTGGCCCTCCCCTTGCCGGATCCGGTAACTTAGATATATATATATTATATATATATATATATATATATTAAAATTAGATGTTTCTTACACAAATTTTAATTAATGATACAAATTTATTGATTTCAAACAAAGATCTTCATCTAGAGCATGCATAGTACATACAAAAAACAAAGATACTTATATGAAACGGCAAATGGTTACAGGGAAATATAATCCAAGGCATATTAGCAACATAAATGCCTATTACTAGAGGATGAACAAAATTTTGGACAATATGGACTTTTATTTCAAAATTCAAATATCTGCATCTCATGGCTAATTTTTGCTGATAATTATAAATTATCTGAAATCTGGGGTCATGTCTCTTCCAACAATGCCAGTGACTTATTAAACATCCACTTCTCTAAAAGTCTTAGAAGTATTTTGCCAACTAAAGGACAAACATATCATGGATAAATAACAGTCAAACAAATCAAATGTATGAGCAGTGAAGTTTAAATCTTTTCAAATCTCAGATCACTTCTTGAATCTTGTCAAGTTCGTTGCTTTTTCAGAGAAAACATGATATTGATGATTCTCCAGTATTAGAGGTCCGAGGAACACACATCTACAGTACAAAATTTGCTTGGAGATTGGCTGCTGAGGATGAGAATAAGCCTCCATCAAAAGAAATATAACCCTAGAAATTCTGTTCTAGAAACTACATAGGCAAACTTTTGTCCACCAAACTTAAACCACACATTCTTCTCCAGAAATACTGAAATATTGGTCACTGAGACAATTGTTTCTAGCTATTTTCTGGGATACGAATCCTAAAATCGGGATTCGCTAGCCATGGCTGGAATCCAATTTTAGGATACGATTTTCAAGAGAATCGTATAGGACATGCAGGATTCAGGTTCGCCAGGCTATATGAACGAATCTGGTTACTTAGGCTAGCGTGTTTTGAGTCTTTTAAATTATACCCTTACAATTGTCTCAAAACAATTTGATAGAGCACTGTGCCATATGTATGTAGCTCAATATGGATGGTTGTCCAATAATTCAAGATGTTCATAATTCGAGGGTTCAAGGAGGATGATCTGAGAACTCTAGAATTCAGCTAGAGAGCATACACCTTTACAAAGATTGCAAAGCAACCTGATGTTGCTCTACTTGGTCTAGTAACTATTTTCAGGAAAAATGCTGAAAAAGCTTGTAAAAGAATGTTTGGTTCCAAAGTAATAGTCTATAATCAGCAAGTTTTTTCTTTAATTGCTGTAAGAGTTGGGGGGACCTTTTGTGTTGTTTCTGCTTCCACTTTAAGATTTTATGTTGTAATTTATATTTTATATTCAATTTGTAGATTGGTGTATCCCACATAAGAGGAAGTGACTTGCTTAGTGACCATTGCATACATGGATGTGAACTCAATTGAAATAGATGCACCATCTATTCATTGGCAATACCATAGTGTTATTTTCAGTATCTTTCTTTGTGCTCAAGTATGTGACTCAACCCTGTCTAGGATTTCATCATTTAGTTATCTAGCTCATTTATAATACAAAAACAAAAATAACCCAAGCCGTTAAATCCATAGCACAAAAAATTAAGCTACCTTAGACACACAAAGGATACACTGCAGACTTATGATTAAAGAGGGGAAATGAAACTGCTACAAAAATAGAATTGCAAGAAAATAAGGACAAAAAGTAAATTATCTGCCAATAAGGCAGCAAGCTTTGCCTCAAATTATTTCACTTGTAATTTAATCGAGCACTGCCCCTCTACTTTTTTCCTCATGGCATTATACAAAATCACTTCAAACTCATCAAGCAAGGTGTTCACTAACAAGAACACATTCCCTTGAACTTCATCCAGCATCCATGAACATCAAACCCAACTCCTAAACCCATTCATTACTGTTCATATGATAGAAATCTGTGTACAATATTTGTCTCGAGTGTGGGATAGGCGATGCTATCTACAGTAGTGAAAATTATAATATTCAACCACGCAACCAGGTGCACATGCTACTTTCAGAAACAGTAGTCAATTTCCATGTCAGTTTTAACAAAACCCTTTTAACCTGGGCAAGCAACAATCCATGTCCATGTCCAATTCTCTTATAGCCCTTTTTACATGTCAGTTTTCTTCCTAGCTCTACTTTCTAGCACATAAAATCTTCATGTTTTTCATCAATGAGCATTTTAAAATCACATAGCCTTTTTCACATGTCAATTTTCTTTCTATTCCCCATCTCTATCACATAATCCCTTTGTGCTTTTCAAGGAGCTTAGAACAAAGCCCCAGAGTCCATCCATTGGGCCTGAACAAAAATAACCCAAGCCCTTAAATCAATAGCAAAAAAATTTACGTTACTTTAGAGTCTCGACACACAAAGGATGCACTGCAGAATTATGATTAAACAGGAGAAATGAAATTGCTATAAAAATATAATTGCAAGACAATAAGGACAAAAGGTAACACTGCCACAATTATCTACCAATAAGGCAGACAAATTTTGCCTCAAATTATTTCACTTGTTATCTAATCGAGCACTGCCCCTCTATTTTTTTACCTCCTTGTGGAATTGTACATAATCTCTTCAAACTCATCCAGCAAAGGTGTTAATTAACAAGAACACATTCCCTTTAACTTCATCGAGCATCCTGACTCCTAAACCCATTCCTTACTGTTCATATGATAGAAATCTGAGTACCATATTTGTCTCAAGTGTGGGATAGGCAATGCTATCTACAGTAATGAAAATAATACTATTAAGCCACACAACCAGGTGCACAAGCTACCTTCGGAAACAATAATCAGTGTCCATATCAATTTTAACCTAACGCCTTTTACCTGGGCAAGCAATAATGCATGTCCATGTCCAATTCACCTAGCCCTTTTTACATGTCAGTTTTCTTCCTAGCTCTAATTTCTAGTGTTTTTCATCAATGGCCATTGTAGAATCACATAGCCTTTTTTAAAATGTCAATTCTTTTTCCATCCCCAATCACATAATCCACTTGTGCTTTTAGATGAGCTTAGAACAAAAAGGCCCAAACAGAGTCCATCCGTTGGGCCTGAACAAAATATAAACCAACACTATCCCATGAAAGACTATGACAATTCACAGCAACCTTGAAACTTCCAATAATGACCATTGTAAATTCAGATAGCCCTTTAAAAATGTCAATTTTCTTTCTAGCCCCAATCACTATGACATAAACCCTTTGTGCTTTTTCAGTGAGCTTAGAACAAAACCCCAGGTAGAGTCCATCCGCTGGGATTGAACAAATAGAGTATTTTGAAGGATTGAACATACATAGAGCATCTTGAATTAAAGACTATCTCACAAAAGACAAGTGCCCCATAATTTTGGAAATCATCTATCAAATGTTGTATTACTATCATAGTATTCAAAACCAGCTGGTTTAAAAACCAGAAACCAGTCAAACCGGCCAATTCATTAGCCTTGGCCATCAAACCAGTTGAAAACCCCAGTTATTTGAGCAGCCCAACAGTTTTTTGGTCTGACCGGCCATAGACCGGCAGGCTACAGACCCCACAAATGCAGTTTTGTGAGTTTCAATGCCAATTTGAAGGAAATTTGGGGTTGTATCCCTCCAAAAACAACCCCTCTAAGAAAAGCATGCCTCCCGTCTTATTTGCCTCACACATACCAACCCTAGCAACACAAATAATCAATGGTAATGTTAAATTTTAACATTACCATGAAATGACTCAGGATGTTTCAGAGTGGTTTCAACCTCATTGGATTTCATATTGAGAAATCAGAATTTTAGAGTTCACTCAAAATTCAGCAGACTTAATTATTTTCAGGATTTCATGGTTTGGGGGCTTGCAATGTTTCCATTTGATTCTATCATGCATGAGGGTACGAGATTGTCATTTGATCAAGAGCGTGAAGCCCTTTAAGAACCTTGATGTTGGTGACATTGTTTTTCGAACTTTGTTGATGTTGGTGGTATTGATTGTTGAATTCCTCCACCATGGCCTTAACAAGAATGTACCCTTCACTCAAAGGAAAATAATTGGCTAAGCTTTTCCTACCACATTATAAGGTTGAGGAAATGAACCCTTCACTCAAACCAAAATCACTGGTTATGCATGTTAAACTTTTTCAATTTTTATCATGTTAATCCAAGTCTGAAGACTTTGAGCGACATGATGTTTCTGCATCTCTTGCTGATGATCCCATTTCTAGTAGCGCTGAATCAATGATGAGTTTCATGAGTGATCAAGTTGGTTAGTGATTTGTAGTTTTGATGTCTATTTTTGCTGCTACTACTACCACTACTGATTAGGTTAAAGAGGTGTTTTAGGAGTCTTCCAACACTAAGCCAGTTTATTTCTGTAGCTCATGTTGATGATCCCTTGTCTAGTGGTGGTGATGAGTTTGATCATGATGAGGAGTGATCATGTTGATCACTAATATGTAGACTTGTAGCAGGTCAGTGACCGCATAGCTTTTAGCATTGTTTTTTGGACTCTAGAGGTCATTTAGAGCCTCATTGATTATGTATTTTGTTGCTGAATTGTATTGCACTTGGTGCTGATTTGATATATTCACCTTTACCTGGTATATAAATCAGAAAACTTTGAATATTTTATCTCTACTGTTTGGAATCATGGTTTTAAATCTTAAAATAGTTTTTTTCATTAAAAATTAATTATTTCATGTATTTTTTTAAAGACTGTTTCATTGAGATCTGACCAGTCTCAGTTTGGCCAGTTCTGATTTGAAACCCAGTTTGATAGGTAGAGTCATTGGTTCCGGTTTTGAATACTAGGACCACTATCACAATTCACAAAAACCGTGAAACCCATCAACACAATGCTGAAAACAGACAAAGATGTGTACATTATGACAGATAAGCCATAATACACATGGAATAGGTAGTACATTTGCGCTCACATCTTTGTACAAAAAACTAAAGGCAACATTAAAAGCTATAACTTTTTACCACTTAGATAAATGTATAAATTAGATTAATTTTTCTAGTGTCAATTTCTTTCTATCCCCACGTCTCTAGCATGTAATTCCCTTCTGTTTTTCAATGAACTTAGAACAAAACTCTAAGCAGAGTCCATCCGTTGGGCTTGGATAAAACATAGAGCATCTTCAATCAGACACCATCTACTGATGACAAGGGCACCACCATTTCCGATGTCATCTGTTGAACACAGATAGAGAGGTGTACAGTGACTGATAAGCCATAACATGCATCCCCGCTCACATCTTTGTAGGTAAAACAAAAGGCAACAATTAAAGCTACAATAAAACTTCTCACCACTTGGGTAAATTAAAAAGAGTTACAACTGACACAAGTTTGTGCTCCATAAACCTGTGATTCAACGCCAAAGAATACCATGCAAAGGGGATATGATAACATGGACGAATCTAGCATGTTCCACAATATCCATAAATTATAATCATCTTGATTCAATTATATTGGCTCACATTCAGGGAAAAATTTTGGAGAAGCTTCTAGCCCTAATCCTGCAAAAGGCAATCTTCATCCCACTCGAACTACTGCTTCACCCTCGATCCATAATTGATCAAGGTTCCTACAAATCTAGTTGCAATGTATATTCAAGTAAAAGAAACTTTAAAAAGCTTGTTTATAAAAACCAACAAAATTCAATATTTGTATATTTACAAATAAGGTACTCTTTTTCTATTTGCACTGTAACCTATAATGCACACACAGCTTTCAAAATTGATTTTTCAGTAATCGAGCCTCCAGTCCTTAGCCACAAGCGTGCCTTGAAATGTAAGGCTATCATTGCAAACTCTTAGTTACTTGAACAATTTCATCAGAACTAGGCACCGAATACCACACACACAGCTCTCAAAATTGATTTTACAGTAATCGAGCCTCGGTTCCTAAGCCAAAGGCGTGCCTTAAAATGTAAAGCTATCGTCGGAAACTCTCTTAGTTACTTGACCAATTTTCTATTTCATCGCTGGTTCACCAGAAGCCCGGCACATGCACATACAACACCAGGAACAAATCACAGATATCCTTGAAGCCATCAGATCTAGTCACTGAAGACCACGTTCCCTACACTGGCTTCCACGGTGAGAGAATGATAGATTTGAAGTTGATGCACCAAACCCAGAGCCTAAGAGGAATTGACAAAATCACATAATAATAGCAAGATTGATACACCAGCCTCTAACTTGATCCATAACCCCAGCAGCCGTTTAATCTTTGGTTTTTCCAAACGTGTTTTTCATTTTTTACCAATTGTGCTCCACTCGCCATCTTAGTCATAAATGCTTAAATTCGTTTCCTAGATTAAATATATAAAAACAAAACCAGACATATATTATATATCGATTTAGATAGTGGACTCATTTTTCCATCAAATTTGAAGTCAAAAAAATATTTGTATTCTTTCTAGTTTGATTTTATGAAGTTCAAATGTAATTCGCTGTACAACGGCAACTTTTATCATACTTCGTTGCAATGTTGAATTCTTTCCAAATTACATTATCTCGGATTGGAAAACACGAACCAGGGAACAAGGTTCCTGTGATGAAAGTCTTAACTATTCAACGTTTTAGGCAACTATGCTGCACTACTGATATTTTTCTGCTAGGTTTTGGTAGTTAAGGGAGGTTTGAAGTAAATTTCGAGGCTTGCAATGTCCAAGGCCGGTGGTAGTTATGATTACTCCTGCAAGCCTCTTTATATCATGCATCTTCATTTGCAGGAAAAGACTTAATAAATTAAACGAAACAAATCCAAAAAAATAGAAACAACCTTACCCCAAAAATCCTAGAGAGCAGAGCACCTCCAAACAAAAACACAGCAATACAAACAAATGCAAAAACATCAATTTTCATCCACTTGATTTAGATTCTCTTGTTTGTCTCAATGCTTCGATATAATTTGTTGAAACTCCAAAGATCAAAGGACAAAAAAAACCAATATTGCATTAACATCGAAACTCAACATAACTAAACATCAGGATAAATTAAAGTAACTAAAAAAAATAGTTGAAATTTCGGGAAAATATACAATTAAAAAATACGATTGCAAAAACGGGCATTGGCGTTCCACCCCCAATAAATTATATAAAAGAGAAATAGTTAAGCCCAGCATTGGTATACCAGCCCAATTAATTATATTATAGAAGTAAAAGCTAAACCCTAATTGACGTGCCCAAGCGCAACTCCTGTAATCAATTATTTCCATTTTCATGTCTGTAAAACCCTGATTCTAACTCCATCAGAACATTAACAATTAAACCCAACAAAGCATAATAATCAAATCCATATCTGCTAAAAAGTGCAGTAAAATGCTCTATTGCGATGATCACACAAACGAGCAAGTAGCATAAAGAGGCCAGGCGAACCTCTTTGAAAAAAGAAGGTTAAACTAACATTAACGAAAACGTACCTTGCTAGATTTTGTGCTAATAACACAGAGATAGAGATGGGCATAAACGAAGCGCCGAAGATCCAGTTAGCGGCAGAGCAAGAATCGTGCCACATACAACTGAAATACCAATTAATACATCTGCAATAAAGAAATGGGGGGTGTCACTGGGGGTTTGGAGATAGTTCTAGATATTAATTCCTTTGGAATTAGGTCTTCGCGTCCACTAACGAAAGATTTCCTTCTCGAACGTTCTTTTAAATGTCGTCTCAACCGGCTGTTTTTCTTTTCACGTTTGGTGACGGGGAGCCCTACTTTAACGGTAGAAATGAAATTGTTTGGCTTTAAAAAAGGGTACATAGCGCCTACCTTTCTTCGCGGGAGGCGTGAGTGAATAATTCATGAGTCTCGGCAATGTGCACCCGATAGGGTTATCCCCTCTCCTAAGGTGTAGGGTGTGTTGTAGGATGAGATCCAATGAAGCACCCTCAAGTTTTTTGGGATATGAAGGTTTTTGGGATATGTAAAAATTTTGTAGTATATTTAATATTTGTTCTCTTATTTCATGATGGTGTTGTGTTCACTATAAGCTTACTTTAAGTTATGGTTAAAATCTAGGCGATAGGATTTGGGTTTATGTATATATATAATCTAATAGGGGAAAATATATATATTTATCAAAGTCATATAATTTAATTGGATTTGAGTTTGAGTTTCGCTTTGGTAATTATTAGGTATGGTAAAAAAATATTATGAGGTTTAATATTATATATAGTATATGATACATTTTGTTTTTAAAAATTTTGTGAAATTTACGATGTTTTGAATGGAGTTTTCTAAGGATAGTATAGTCGAAGTGTTATTAGATTTGTGGCCCGTAAGGATAGAGTAAGGTTGAGTGGTTATTATAACCAATCCAACCTCTTCATCTCCTCCTCCTTTTGACATTGAGGCCTTCAACCAGCTGGTAGTGAATGGACCCAGATATTATAAGGCCAAACCCTCTCAGTTTGTTAAAAAGATGGATCAAAATTCCAAAGGTAGAAGTTTTGGCCCCTTAAGCGAGATTGAGGGCTCTTCAATTGGTAGAAAGAGGATCGGTGGGACAATTTATGGGGTTATGGCCTTCCCCTCGCTAAGTCTGATTATGGGTAGAGAAAAATTGGAAACCCCTTGTCAAAGGAGAGATCTCCTCCATCTGTGAAAAAGGGTTCTTCACATTTTACTTTGAAAATAAGGCAGATCAAGATCTGATCTTTCAAAGTGGTTCGTACTTCATGGGGGGCAAGGTCTATATCTAGATCATTGAAGCCCTAACTTCAACTCAGACAATGATGTTCCTTTTGTTGTTCCTGTATGGGTCAAGCTTCCTTTCTTACCCATACATTGCTGGAAAGACGCAACATTTTGAAGTATAGGCAATGATCTTAGGAAATACATAAATTGGGTTGAACCCCATGAGGGTTTGTTCCCCTATGCCCGGATTTGTGACAAAGAGGATATGGACAAAGGATTGCCAACAACCATCAATTTAAATTTGGATTGTTGGAGCCATATTCAAGAAGATGACTATGATCATGTCTTGTTTAAATGCAAGTATTGCCATGAATATGGCCATTTTGCCAGAAGTTGAACAAAATGACAAGATGAATAGTCCAAACAAGGGGAATCAGGGGAATAATGGTAGCAAGCTAAATGAAGAAAAGGGTCAATTAGATTGCAACCCACCTCGGCTTCGCAACAAGACAGTACAAGAACCAAAAAAAATACTTGTTCCCTAACCAAATATGAGCAAAGTAGTGGAGAAGGTATGAGTAAAATAGTTCATGGAGGTGAAAGTGAGAATAGATTTGAAGCACTAAATTTGGAAGAAGAAGAAGGGGAACTCCCATCTACTCTTCCCCTTTCTCTAGCTTAGGTGCAACATAAAGAGGCAAAAGATCGAAACCTAGAGGATGTCAAATCTCACTCATATGAGGATCAAGATCTAACCCAAAATCATCTCTCATAGATAAAGGACGAATTCTTCTCCCCACGGAATGTTAAGGTAGGCTCCACTCTTACTAGCTCAGCTGAAGAGAAATTAAAGGATGAGAAAGGAAAAGAGAAAGAGATGCAGAAGCAAAAGGCTGGTAGGAAAACAAATAGGAAAGTATACACAGAGAATAAATAAAAAGAGAAGGAAATGGGCTACCAATACACTTTGGACCCAAAAACTATGGAAGTCAGAAGCACCAAAAAAGAAAGAGTTCCACCCCATCTCACAGGGCCCCTCAAACTCGTAGTAAATGATGAAGGTCCTCTCATGGAATTGTAAGGGATTTGGGTCAAAAAAAAAAAAAAAAAATGGTAGAAGTTAAATCTCTATTAAAAAAGGAAAAACCCCAAATAACCTTGCTCTAGGAGATGAAAATGGAGTAACTAGAAGTCCACCAAAGGCATCATAAGCTTTGGAATGGTAATGTGATTGTGATAGTTAGTTCAAGGGAAGCCTCCAACGGTCTATGCACAATGTGGAACCCGTACCACTACAAGCTATTCAGACAACATTCTACTATCCATTGGTTAGTAGTCCAACTCCAACACCTTCCCACTAACTAGGTGTGCTCCTTTGTTAACATTTATATGCATGTTCAATTTAGGGAGAAACAAGATTGTTAGTCCTCCTCATTATCTTTTGATGAAACTATATATTCTACAAATAACACTCTAGGAGGTGATTCCAATACCACTCTTCATAAATGGGAAAAAAATGGGGCCCTCCCATAAGAGATCCTTTCCAAGAAAATATGGAAGGTCTGCTCTAGAAACTCAAGCTTATGGACACTAAGCCTTCCATCAACAAATACACTTGGGATAATGGAAGATCGAGGCCTGACACACATTCTCCCATGGTATGGATCTAATCACAAACCAATAGCATTGGAATTGCAGAGCATTATTAATTATGGATCAATTCCCTTTAGATTATGCCCTCTCTAGATAACACAACCAAGATTCAATAAATTAGTAGAAAAATCATGGAAGGAATGGGTCACAAGTATCCCAATCAACATTTGGGAACAAAAAAAATAAGAGGCTGAAGGGGGGAATAAAACAATGTGCCAAAGAAATATAACCCTCAAAAAATATGAGAACAGTGTGGAGATTAAAATCAAGAAGCAATTGGCTCAAAGTTAAGGATAGAAATCTAAAATCTAGGCGATAGGATTTGGGTTTATGTATATATGTAAGGGTTTATGTATATATATAATCTAAGTAGGGGAAAAATATATATTTATCAAAGTCATATAATTTAATTGGATTTGAGTTTGAGTTTGGGTTTGGTAATTATTAGGTATGGTAAAAAAATATTATGAGGTTTAATATTATATATAGTATATGAGATATTTTGTTTTTAAAAATTTTGTGAAATTTACGATGTTTTGAATGGAGTTTTCTAAAGATAGTATAGTCGAAGCGTTATTAGATTTGTGGCCCGTAAGGGTAGAGTAAGGTTGAGTGGTTATTATAACCAATCCAACCTCTTCATCTCTTCCTCCTTTTGACATTGACACTTTCAACCAGCTGGTAGTGAATGGACCCAGATACTATAAGGCCAAACCTTCTCGGTTTGTTAAAAAGATGGATAAAAATTCCAAAGGTAGAAGTTTTGGCCCCTTAAGCGAGATTGAGGACTCTTCAATTGGTAGAAAGAGGATCGGTGGGACAATGTATGGGGTTATGGCCTTCTCCTCGCTAAGTCTGATTATGGGTAGAGAAAAATTGGAAACCCCTTGTCAAAGGAGAGATCTCCTCCATCTGTGAAAAAGGGTTCTTCACATTTTACTTTGAAAATAAGGCAGATCAAGATCTCATCTTTCAAAGTGGTTCGTACTTCATGGGGGGCAAGGTCTATATCTAGATCATTGAAGCCCTAACTTCAACTTAGACAATGATGTTCCTTTTGTTGTTCCTGTATGGGTCAAGCTTCCTTTCTTACCCATACATTGTTGGAAAGACGCAACATCTTGAAGTATAGGCAATGATCTTAGGAAATACATAAATTGGGTTGAACCCCATGAGGGTTTGTTCCCCTATGCCCGGATTTGTGACAAAGAGGATCTGGACAAAGGATTGCCAACAACCATCAATTTAAATTTGGATTGTTGGAGCCATATTCAAGAAGATGACTATGATCATGTCTTTTTTAAATGCAAGTATTGCCATGAACATGGCCATTTTGCCAGAAGTTGAACAAAAAGACAAGATGAATAGTCCAAACAAGGGGAATCAGGGGAATAATGGTAGCAAGCTAAATGAAGAAAAGGGTCAATCAGATTGCAACCCACCTCGGCTTCACAACAAGACAATACAAGAACCAAAAAAAATACTTGTTCCCTAAGCAAATATGAGCAAAGTAGTGGAGAAGGTATGAGTAAAATAGTTCATGGAGGTGAAAGTGAGAATAGATTTAAAGCACTAAATTTGGAAGAAGAAGAAGGGGAACTCCCATCTACTCTTCCCTCTTCTCCAGCTTAGGTGCAACATAAAGAGGCAAAAGATCGAAACCTAGAGGATGTCAAATCTCACTCATATGAGGATCAAGATCTAACCCAAAACCATCTCTCAGAGATAAAGGACGAATTCTTCTCCCCATGGAATGTTAAGGTAGGCTCCACTCTTACTAGCTCAGCTGAAGAGAAATTGAAGGATGAAAAAGGAAAAGAGAAAGAGATGCAGAAGCAAAAGGCTGGTAGGAAAACAAATAGGAAAGTATACATAGAGAATAAATAAAAAGAGAAGGAAATGGGCTACCAATACACTTGGACCCAAAAACTATGGAAGTCAGAAGCACCAAAAAGGAAAGAGTTCCACCCCATCTCATAGGGCCCCTCAAACTCGTAGTAAATGATGAAGGTCCTCTCTATGGAATTGCAAGGGATTTGGGTGGATAAAGATACCTCTCAATGAATTGCAAGGAATTTGGTCAAAAAAAAACAAAAAAAAAAAAAAAAAAAAAAAATAAATAAATATAATAAATATAAATAAATAAATAATAATATAAATAATAAATAAATAATATAAATATAAAATATATATATATATATATATAATAAATATAATAAATAAAAATAAATAAATAAAAAATGGTAGAAGTTAAATCTCTGTTAAAAAAAGGAAAAACCCCAAATAACCTTGCTCCATGAGATGAAAATGGAGTAACTAGAAGTCCACCAAAGGCATCATAAGCTTTGGAATGGTAATGTGATTGTGATAGTTAGTTCAAGGGAAGCCTCCAACGGTCTATGCACAATGTGGAACCCATACCACTACAAGCTATTCAGACAACATTCTACTATCCATTGGTTAGTAATCCAACTCCAACACCTTCCCACTAACTAGGTGTGCTCCTTTGTTAACATTTATATGCATGTTCAATTTACGGAGAAACAAGATTGTTAGTCCTCCTCATTATCTTTTGATGAAACTATATATTCTACAAATAACACTCTAGGAGGTGATTCCAATACCACTCTTCATAAATGTGAAAAAAACGGGGCCCTCCCATAAGAGATCCTTTCCAAGAAAATATGGAAGATCTGCTGTAGAAACTCAAGCTTATGGACACTAAGCCTTCCATCAACAAATACACTTGGGATAATGGAAGATCGAGGCCTGACCATATCATTGCTCATCTGGATAGGTTTTTTATTTCATATTCATTCCTCACTCAGTGCTTCATAGCCCAAACACACATTCTCCCATGGTATAGATCTAATCACAAACCAATAACATTGGAATTGCAGAGCATTATTAATTATGGATCGATTCCCTTTAGATTATGCCCTCTCTAGATAACGCAACCAAGATTCAATAAATTAGTAGAAAAATCATGGAAGGAATGGGTCATAAGTATCCCAATCAACATTTGGGAACAAAAAAAATAAGAGGCTGAAGGGGGGAATAAAATAGTGTGCCAAAGAAATATAACCCTCAAAAAATATGAGAATAATGTGGAGATTAAAATCAAGAAGCAGTTGGCTCAAAGTTAAGGATAGAAATTCCAAGTTTTTTCATAAGCAAGAGAGAAGTTGAGAATGGAAAAACAATATCCAAGAAATTATGGTTCAAGGGAGAAATATTGAGTACTTTCAAATGATTAAAACTTAGGTGGTACAAAACTTTGACTTTTTATATAGTCAAGTTGACACACCCTCACCAGAAGTTGAGAACATGCTACAACATGTTCTTTCATTAATCACAATAGATTGGAATCAAATGCTCACACAACTCCCCTCAGAGGATGAAATCAAGTAGGCAATGTTCTCCTTTAGCCCGCACAAAGCCTCATGGCATGACGACTTTCCAGCACACTTCTAGTAATTTTATTAGGACGTTATTAAATCAAGCCTATGTAGAATTGTGGGTTACTCACTAAAACAAAAATACATTGGTGGAGGAATCAACACGTCTTTTTTGGCTTTGATCACGAAAGAATCCAATCTTTCTTGTTTCTCTTACTTCCTCCCAATATCTCTTTGTAATGTATCCTATAAGGTGATATCTAAAATTCTTACCAATCGTCTCAAGATATTTCTTCCACACGTCATCTCTGAAAATCAAGGAGGCTTTTTCCCTCAAAGTTAGATCTTAGAAAACATTGTCTTGGTCCAGGACGCAATTGACTCCAACCATAAATGAGATGAAAAAGGCATGGTTATTAAATTGGATAAGGAAAATGCCTTTGACCGAGTCAGACATAGTTTTATATTCACAATTATGAATCAATTAGGCTTTGTTGAGCAATTCATACAGTGGATAAGATTATGCATCAACTCTCCTTGGATTGCTCCACTTGTGAATAGAAAACCAATAGGTTTTTGCAACGCAACCAAAGGACTACAACAAGTGTTGGCATTATGGCTAATGTGTTGTCCTTGATGGCAACCTACTTGATAAAGAAGTCAACATTATGATAATAGGATGTTTATGCAAAGTGATACAGATGTTACAAGTGATATGGACAAAGGAATATCAGTTCATAGACAAATGAATGATAAAGGTGATGTTTGAGAAAGTATATGCGAGTCATGAGAAGAAAGGTCGCGTACATATGCAAGTATTGTGAAGGAAATTCATGTATAGAATCCGCACCACAGTAATCTAGATAGTAGGGGTCTTTACCATGGTATTGGCCCATAGTAATGGGTGTGACAACGGTTATTTGATCCCGTCAAAGAATACCAACGACATTACTAAGGGATTGGCCTAAGGTATTGGCTAAGGCTAAAGATATATAAGGAGATGGAGATCAAAGTGTTAAGTGTGCAAGTAATGTGTTATACACGTGCAATTTGATTTGGAACAGGTGTGCACTAGGGAGCAAGGGGAAGACTCAGATCTGAAAGATATGAAGATGTGTTGACATATATGCTTGATTGATTTGCATGTTGAAAATGTCTAAGTATCTAACAATGATAGATTTATGATTATAATGATGTTGTGATCTAAATGAATTATTCAAAATTTTGTAATGATGACAATGAAGGTTGTAGAGTATGAAGATTATGTTTACAACAAAAGTTTTGAGATATGTACACGGGTTTGTCTCAGGTTAGTCGCCTACATACGCGGATCTGCTTCTGGGTAGTCATGTATATATTTTGCAAAGTGTTTTCAGTATGTTCAGATCCATACGTGGATGTTGTGTATGGTAAGGGCGTACATACATCGACATGATTTATGGAAGTCACGTGTATATACTAGAGTTTTGCAGTATGGCTTGTTGATGACATTTGATCAATTATGTTCTATTTGTTATTGTCTGTCGATGATGTATCTATCATGATAATTTGTGTTTGATAGTATTGATTGAGTTCAGTTAGTGATGGAATGGAATGTTGATTAGTGATGATGCTACAATGTGGTGATCTGTAATTGATTTAGTACATGATTCAGTGATTGTTTCAGTAATGTAGTGATTCAGATTTAGTTGTTAGTGATTTGATATTTGTACGCAGGTCTTATACAGATGAAGTGTGTATATACACGGGTGTGCTTCAGATAGTAGCATATACATTATGATGTATGTTTGATCAGGGTTTGAAGTGACAACAATTGGTTCCTGTGATGACTAATGGTGTATATATTGGTATATTGATGAATGGTTTTGCATTGGTATGATCTGATGATTTAGATATGTTATAGATTGGTTTGATCTAGTAGCATTAGTTGATCAAGATTCATTTATTGGTTTGCTTGTATTACAATGATTTATTTGGTTCAGTTATTATATTTCATATTCAGTATTTAGTTTGATATTGAGCTTAATGATGGGTGTGGGTCCAGTTTGAAAATTTGATGAAAGTTGGCCTACAAGGTTGATGTTTTGAGTAAGGTGGATCGAATATGAAATATTATGAAACGTGGTCACTAAAGGTTGGAGCCTTCAGTGAGGGATTCAGAGCTTCCTTCCAATGATAGCTGGCAAATTTGTGCAAGGAGTAGCCGTTGCCTACTGGTAGGACCCAGTAAACAAGATCAAGGGGTTGGGGCTCCCTTCTAGTGGGTGTTGAAGAACAAGAGAAGGTTGTAGCCTTTTGCAGGTGGGTGCCTACGTACTAGTATAAGTCTGCGCCAATACAAGATTGTAAGATGTTTTCCTTTATAATAAAAGAAGAAGACAGAGACAACAACAACAGTGGTTTTCTCCCACATTGGGTTTCCACCTAAAAATTTTGGTGTTCTCATGTGTTGTTTTTCCAAGGAAAAAAACGTAACTTTTTATTAAAAATAATGAAAAGTTACATCCGCATATGTCTCTGAAAAAGACTGAAAGCTGCCACAAGGGCTCTAGTGCACAAGCACCCATCACAACGTTAGTTAACTAACGTGCACCAAAAGAAATAGAAAAATAGAAATGAGAAAGGAGGAGAGAGGAAGAAA
>APFE031673883.1:7639-90139 GCA_000404065.3 Pinus taeda | reverse complement strand
TAAAATATTGATTCCCCCCCCTCCCAATATTTTTCCCAACAATTGGTATCAGAGCATGTCACTCCAACGAAATCTTAACCACTTGACGTGGATCGGGGACAATGGGAAAAAATCAAAAGAAGGCAACTCAAAGGAAGAAGTCAATTCAGCAGAACAATGGCAGTGATGCATCTGATGATGTGGCAATATCTGCATCTATGGGTCAAGGACAACCTATAGCAGAAGAACAAGGAAAGTAATAAACAATGGATAATAGATGTATGTTTATGTTAAGTGATGATAATTATCATGAATGGAAAGAAGAGATGAAGTCTAAGTTAATAATCATAGGATTTGATGTTTGGAATTTAGTATGTAATGGTTGCACTAGAGCTCCTCCATCAAGTGAAGAATTACAAAATAATAATGTAGCATTAGATGAAATCTTTGGTAACATACCTGATTTAGCATTAGGAAAGGTTATGCACTATGAAATTGCAAAGGAAGTATGGGATAATCTACAAGAAATCTATGAAGGGAGAACAAAGGAAGACTATTCATTAGGAAAACCAATTGATAATACTATTTCTAAAGAAAATAATGATGTATCAAAAGATGAGTATGTTATGTCAGATGGAGTTATTGATTCATAAGAAGACGGGATAGAGTGTAATGCCCCACTTAAATCTTATCATGCAAATTTTATTTAATGTTTACATTACCTGAAAATATTGAGAAATATTGGTGAATACCTTCATTTTGGAAACTATAAATTATTTACCAATATAAAATTCATTATTTCTATTTTATTCAAATTCCCAACTTGCCTTCTCAAATTGAATCTTGGGTAGGATATGGTTTCTTTCCATTATTTCAAATTATATATATATATAATATATATATATAATAATATAATAGAGATATATATATATTCACATTCCCAAATGTACTTTCACATTTACTTAGGAGAAAACATGGTCCTCTCCATTTAATTACATTTCACATTCCCAAATGTACTCTCACATTTACTAGGGAGAAAACATGGTCCTCTCCATTTAATTACATCTCACATTCCCAAATGTACTCTCACATTTACTTAGAAGAAGACATGGTCCTTTCAATTTAATTACATATCACATTCCTAAATGTACTCTCACATTTACTTGGGAGAAGACATGGTCATCTCCATTCAATTACCAATATATATATTCATCTCACATTCCCAAATGTACTCTCAGATTTACTTGGGAGAATACATGGTCCTCTCCCATTAATTTCCCAATTTTATATTCATATCAAATTTACTTGGGAGAATACATGGTCATCTCCCATTAATTTCCCAATTTTATATTCATATCGCATTTCCAAATGTACTCCCAGATTTACTTAGAAGAATAGAAGTCAACTGTAAGGATGGAGGAGAAGTTAATGACATTAATGAGAGGTGGTTGAGGTGGAGAAGAGAGGGAGGGTATAAAAAGGGGAGGAAGGTAAAAAAGGGGAGGTGTGGGGGTCTTGCTTTGATTTTGGGGTTGGCTGTGATTTTAGGATTGTTGTGATTTTGGAGACCTTAGGAACCTGTGGAGGTTTCTTGAGTTGTTGAGAGGAGGGAAATATTGTTTATCTTGGTCTGCATTATTCATTTTGGACACACTACATTTGGTTGGATTTGGGCTAGAAGGGCTAGGGAACCTGTGGAGGTTTCTTGGGCTAGGAATTATTTCCTAGTTGGCTGGGAGGTAATTCCAGTTGGGTTAGTCAAGAGGAACATTTCAGCAGGAGCAACAGCTTAAAGACATCTCCACCAGCCACCGGTACATGCATTCCTCTACGCATAGATTACTGATGTAAATTATTGAAATGAAATGTTCACTATAGTTATAGGGATTAGAAAGTAAATGGTAAAATTTTCATTATTTGAAAGTCTTACAAAAAAATAAATTATTGCCTCTTATTGCATTTAAATTCCTGAGAAAATAGATCCGTTAGAAGACCCTAGGATAGGGCCTTACACATGGTATTAGAGCTTTGGTTCCAAATCTGGACCCAAAGCCCACTAAACCCAAATTCCGCTATAAGAGCTTGTACCCCTCATAAGGACTTGTAATCCTAATATATACATATAACAATTTGTTTTTAGATGGAAAATGATACCCTCTTTATTGCCATGGAAAGCAATAAAATTGAAGTAAAGACATGTTAAATTGCTTATGGTTGCATTAAGAATAGATACTAGCATATCTTCTTGTTTTGTCCGCTCAAAACTACCCAGACCTTCAAAGTCCAGCATGACAGAGAAAGAGAGAAAATTATAGTGTGAAGCCATGGCTCTGAAACTGGGGGATACAGTGTCAGACTTTGTTGTAGACTCGAGCATGGGGCCTATTAAACTCTATGAATATATTGATAACAGTTGGGTGATTCTATTCTCCCATCCGAACAATTTTACACCGGTTTGCACGACGGAGCTGGGGGCGGTTGGGAAATTGATGCTTGAGTTCGAGGAGTACGGCATCAAAGTCCTAGCGTTGAGTTGTGACAAAGCGGAACGCCACAGGGCTTGGATTGAAGACATCGAGGGCTTCAGTGAAGGGAAGGCCATGGTAACTTACCCCATCATGGCAGACCCTGAGAGAGAGGTGGCTATGAAATATGGAATGATAGATCCCAACGATAAGGACAAGGCCGGAATGCCCGTAACTGCAAGGGTCATTTTCGTGATCAGCCCTGATAAGAGGCTGAAGCTGTCCATTCTTTACCTTGCCACCACCAGCCGCAACTTCTCCGAGATTCTGAGAGTCATTGATTCGCTGCTACTAACTACCAATTACAGCGTTGGGACACCTATGGACTGGAAGCACGGGGAGGATTGCATGGTTCTTCCCTTTATCCCAAACCATACTACCAATGAATTGTTCCCCAAGGGCTTCCGCACGGTTCCACTCCCCTTAGGCAAGGAATACATCTGCCTCACCCCCCCAGCCTGATATACCTTAAACATGTAAACTCCTCTCTACTCTCTGATTTCTCTGTGTCTTTTCTTTTTTTGAGATTGTTTGTTAGGGTTTTGTGCCTCTGCGTGCATAACAAGTATCTTTGGAACTGTTAGTCGTTGTTTTTCATCGCCAATGGTAAGTGTTGTATGTTAGTTGGATATCAACCTTGGCTTGTTGTATTTGTTGGCCATCCATCACAGGAGGGGAGGGGTGGATGAGCTAAATAATAAGATTATAAATGTAGATTTCTTCTCTCGAGTGCTTTAAATGGCGATGTTGTATTATATTCTGAAGTAAGTGGTTTGGATTTGGCTCTTCCACCTTCCTTTGTCGCATCCATCCAAATTTACAGTTGAGTTATCAGGGTTTTCTTGGTCTTCGACTTTTGAAAAAAAATATGTTGGGCATCCCTCTTTTGCCTTTTGCTTCTTTTGTTTGTTTATGTTTATAGAATTGAAAAAAGTTTACAGCTGGGGAATTATGGATTCCTTAGGAAAAAAATGTTGGATATATTGACAAAAAATATGGTATATTATAAAAAAAAAAAAAAAAGAGACGAATCCACTTAAAGGATAAAGAAAAGCTTCGAGATGGCTTTTAACTCTGCATACACCAGACATCTAATTTGACAAAAAGACATTTTTCTATATAAGAAAAGTAAACACCATTCATTAAAAAAATTTCAAAATGAAGCTTCCACAAAACATGCAAAGCATCCACTGGATTGCAATGTCGAGCCCTTGCGTAATGGAGTTAACATCATTTATCTAAGCCGTTTTAAAAAGTTCTCGCTATAAAGAAGATGATGTGAAACAATCTTTTTTTTTAAATAGTTCTCGCTGTAAAGAAGATGATGTGAAACAATCTTAACACTGAAACTCCAATGACATGCTCCACTTCTGGTGAGACTTGGGACAAGGATATTCCCCATGACAAGTCATTCACAACTGAAGGATTGTGGGTATCATCACCTAACTCATGAGGCATATGTTGTTCCTTTAATGCCTTTTCTAATTGCTCATATGGAGATGAAATAGATGTTGTCTGAACTTTGGACAACATCTCTGTCTCAGAAACTGCCCAAACATCAAATGGTCGGCCTTCCCCAACTACAAATTGTTGGGGCACAAATGCAGCCATCTGACTGTGTTTGAGATTTTCATCCGATTGCATCTGCTGTGATAAATTTGTTCCTCTTGGAACTTGTTGATTCCTCAAGAGTAAGAGACTGTCCACAGTCAGCAACACCTAGCCACTCCAGATAAGGCCCTGAAAAGGCTTCTGACAAATTAGAAGAATCTCTTGTTGTAATGGCATCTGCATTGCTACATTAAAGTTCTGGGTTGCAGACGTTACCGCAGGCTGAAACGACCAATTCGGATCAAAGGTAATTATTCCATTCGTTATTTATTTCTCATTTGTCTGGTCATATTGTGAGCTGCAATATATATCATGAAATCATTTTAGTAATAGTAAACAATGATTAAATATATAAAACCTTTGAAATTTAGAGGACATTTCTCTTAATTTACAAAAAAAATAAAGTATGAAAATCATCAGGGAAACAGTTTCTGAAGTTTTGAGTATTTTAGTTTCAAGTTAACTAATTGGGTTGGAAGATGAAAAGCCAGCAAATTGGAAGAGTGAGACTTTTATATTCACTAAGGTATTTATATGCATGAAACTTATACTAGCACCTTCTGGTGGAATTGATAGTGCACTAATCAGTTGTTTGCCAATATTTTGGTTTTGGTACCACCTTATAGCATATTCAGGTTCAAATGCTATTTTCCATGGTGGACAATTGAATCTATTTTACTCTAATTGTTATCAAGGGATTTCACAAGGTTGTCACATGAGCATCTGTGATGCCCATTTTGACTTAGATAGCTACCCATGCTAAGGCTTTATTTTGCAGCCCCATGTTATTATTTATGAACATTATGTAATATTGATGCATTTGGTTGGACACATGAAACTACTTATATAAATCAATTGATATATTTGACATTGATGATGGAAATGGTTGATGTATGGCCTAAATGTATGACTCATTTAGTGGTGAATTATCTAGTGCGTGACTTATCAGAATTATTTTGTTCATATATGGCTCAAGTGGATATGATTGGTTTAAACAAATGACTTAGTGAATTTATGATTTATTTCCAGTATGAACTGCAAGATTGATATGTGGATACTAGACTTAATAACATGAGGATTATATATCTCATTGTTATATAAATGCATGAATGAGAGCTAACCCGCAGGGGGAAAGAACGAGATCTACTCTTCCATTGAGGGAAAGTTGAGACATCTCATGGGGAAGGTATAATGTACATTGTTCTACTACATTTAGTGTCTACTTGATATGCACTCTTATGACATGAGTAAATTGCAAATGATATGTGGTGAGACGACCTGACTGGATTAGTCGATGACAAGTCCAACCAGCTCTGTAGTGTGGTCTGTTTTAGGGCGTTGACCCTAGTTGTGAAGGAGGGGTGGAGGCATTTCCCACCGTGTATCCTCTGAAACCTGGAATCGTGGGAGGGCAATGGTGGACACGCTCCCTTGGACATGTGATGATGATTACCAGCTGCCTGATGGGGAAATTAGGTCAATATAGTCGACGCTTCCACCATGTCGGTTTTATCAGTGGTTAGTATGGTCGTTGCAACTGATAAAGCAGTAGAGGACGGATAGGGTGGGAACGGAAGCAGGTTAGGATGGATAGGAGAATATAGATCAGTTGGAGACTCTTGATGGGAAGTAATGTCATTGTTTGACTTATCAAATTTTACTGCTATAACTCTCTCTAGTTTGCTATGCTTTCGAACTCCTTGTATCTTTTCATTCTAACTTCGAGACGAAGTTTTTTGAAGGAGGGGTGTATGTAATGCCCCACTTAAATCTTATCATGCAAATTTTATTAATGTTTACATTACTTGAAAATATTGAGAAATATTGGTGAATACCTTCATTTTGGAAACTATAAATTATTTACTAATATAAAATTCATTATTTCTATCTTATTCAAATTTCCAACTTGCCTTCTCAAATTGAATCTAAGGTAGGATATGGTCTCATTCCATTATTTCAAATTATATATATATTCATCTCACATTCCCAAATGTACTCTCACATTTACTTAGGAGAAGACATGGTCCTCTCCATTTAATTACATCTCACATTCCCAAATGTACTTTGACATTTACTAGAGAGAAGACATGGTCCTCTCCATTTAATTACATCTCACATTCCCAAATGTACTCTCACATTTACTTAGGAGAAAACATGGTCCTCTCCATTTAATTACATCTTACATAAGACATGGTCTTCTCCATTCCAATTACAATATAATATATAGTATATATATCTCACATTCCCAAATGTACTCTCAAATTTACTTGGGAGAATACATGGTCCTCTCCCATTAATTTCCCAATTTTATATTCATATCACATTTCCAAATGTGCTCCCAGATTTACTTGGGAGAATAAAAGTCAATTGTAAGGATGGAAGAGAAGTTAATGACAGGTGGTTAAGGTGGATAAGAGAGAGAGGGTATAAAAAGGGAAGGAGGAAGAGAAAAAATGGGAGGTGTGGGGGTCTTGCTGTGATTTTAGGATTGTTGTGATTTTGGAGACCTTAGGAATTTGTGGAGGTTTCTTGGGTTGTTGAGAGGAGGGAAATATTGTTTATCTTGATCTGCATTATTCATTTTGGACACACTACATCTGGTTGGACTTGGGCTCGGAGGGCTAGAGAAACTATGGAGGTTTCATGGGCTAGGAATTATTTCCTAGTTGGCTGGGAGGTAAATCCAGTTGGGTTAGTCAAGATGAGCGTTTCAACAGGAGCAGCAGCTCAAAGGTATCTCCACTAGCCATCGGTACATGTATTCCTCTATACATAGATTACTCATGTAAATTATTGAAATGAAATGTTCACTGTAAGTTACGGGGATTAGAATGTAATGGTAAATTTTTCATTGTTTGAAAGTCTTGCAAGAAAGTAAATTATTGCATCTTATTGCATTTAAATTCCTGAGAAAATAGATCCGTTAGAAGACCCTAGGATAGGACCTTACACAGAGGAAGTTCTTAATCTTAGAAGAAAACTAGATTTTGCTTTAAACAGGATTAACAATCTTAAGGATAAGTTCCAGGCATATGATAACAAGGATCATGTTAAATCAATAATTGTTGCAGTAGAATCTAAACAATATTGTGAAGGACTTGAAGCTAAGATCGTCTATCTAAGAGCAGATCTTGAAAAGTCAAACAAGCGAAATGAAGAGCTACTTCAAGTATTTGAAGAACAAGAGAATGGGCTTAAGGAAGACATTATCAAATTAAAGGAGCAATTGGAAGAAGGAAGAAAGGTTGAAGAAGGAATGAGGAGCAGTATTTGGGAAAGGAAGAACAATACCAAAGAATGGAGGTTGAGGTAAAGATTCTAAAAGGTAAATTAGAAGAAAAGGATAAACACTTGAGATTTTAAGATAGTACTAAGTTTTGGATAACATACTTAGTAGTCAAAAGTCTCCTTCATGAAAAAAAATTCGAAGATTCGAGCGTAATTTTTGCGAGGGTTTGACCTAGCCGCCGCTCTACATCTGGTTCTCCCCTGTGCTCAAGGCTGCAGGCCATCTCGGCCCTCTAGCTGCTCCGGAGGGCTCTGTTACTTGTCTTCAGGCTGCAGGGTGCCTCTTCACGCGCCCTTGTGGTTGTTGTGCCCCTACGCTTGGCCATGTGGCGCCCTTCTGCAAGCATGGATACCAGCGGGGTCTCTTCCAATCCGCCTCCTAAGGTTTTAGCATTCCGTGCAATGGTCAATGTAGGCCCAAAGTGAGCTCCATCGGCGACTCAACAACAGTTCATTAAGAAGATGGAAACGATCCCCTCAGTGGCCCTTTTTGAAGAAGAGACGTGTAAAGTAGCTTTGAACCTGGTAGAGAGAGGCCTCATTGGCCAGTTCACGAGCCTCTGGCCTTCTCCTAAGTCAGTAGAAGACTGGACACAAAGAAATCGGAACCCTCTGATCAAAGAGGGAGTCAAAAGTTACTTTGTAGGCAAAGGATTCTTTGTCTTTGTGTTCAAAAGCCCGGAAGACAGAAGCTTAATATTCAGAAATGGCCCATACTTCATGGGACCACAGGGATTGTATCTGAACAAATGGTTCCCAGACTTTGACCCTTCCCAGGATGTCCCTTTTGTTGTCCCAGTTTGGGTGAGGCTCCCTCATCTGCCTCTCCACTGCTGGAACCAAAAATCCCTTGAGAACATCAGAAATGCGCTGGGTAAATACATAGATAAAGCTGCAAGGAAAGATCAGTACTCATGTGCTCGCATATGCGTTGAAGTTGACCTAGAGGAGGGGTTACCGAAAGCAATCAAGCGCACTGTCGCTGGATGGACGCATGTTCAGGAACTGGACTTTGAACAACTCCCCTTCAAATGTAGACACTGTCATGGGAACAGACACTTCGCCAAGCACTGCAAGGTCGAAGAGCAACCAGACAAACAAAATGGGGATCAATGGACTTTAGTTCAGAAAACAACACAGCCAAAAAAAGGTGTCGACAAAGGAAATACGACAGGGATTCCAAGCAGTTCTAAACCCAATTAGGAAGACGAAGCAAACGCAAAAGGGACAGCAAGCACTCAGATCAACCCAGCAGCCTCTGAGTAGGAAAACCTGGTGCGGGTAGAAAGCACCCCCCAAGCAAAGAAGGAGAGAAAGCAATGCAGACCAAAGTCACCCAGGGCAGTCCATCCAATCCCTCATATGCAGAAGTCACAACGAAAAAAGCAATAGAAAGCTCAGGATCATCGGAGGATGAAACCTATGAGCGCCCCTCTAAAAGAGTTGGAAGGAAATCCTACAAAGAAATGAGAGAAGAAGAGGTCGAAAGACTCAAAACTCAAGGAAGTTAGGCCACAATAGAAATGTCCATTGGACGAAATACCAAACCGAGACCTTCCAAGGGAGGTCCCAACCCTCCTTTAAGTAAATAATGAAGCTTGTCTCTTGGAACTGCAGAGGACTGGGGAACCCCTCTAAACTAGAAGCAGTCAAGGACCTACTTAAAACAGAACCCTCAGACATTCTCATGCTCCAAGAGACCAAGATTGAAGGGCAAGCCCTCCTAGACATCAGTAAGTCAATGTGGAATAAAAATATAGGCAAGGCAGTCAGTGCAAGGGGCACTTCTGGAGGACTGGCTACTCTTTGGTCAGATTGCACCTTCCAGCTCCACAATTTTCAAGAATCTCAGCACTGGATCTTCACAAAATTGATGCATAAAGCTAGTAAGTTGACCATCTCCCTCTTCAATTTGTATGTTCCTGTAAATTATTCTGAAAAAAGAAGAAGAGAATGTTGGAACTCGCTTTCATTTTTTCTAGAGCAACATTCCCCAAGTAACATTATCATAGCGGGAAACCTTAATATAGTTTTGAACCAAAAGAGAAGAGGGGCGGCTCCTGCACCAGAGACCCCATGCTAGCCTCTGTGGAGGAACTCGCCCAGAGCTGGGACCTCTTAGACTTCTCTCCAGTTCGCAGACTTTTCATATGGTCAAATAATCGTGTTGGGTCGGACCACATCTCTGCTCGCCTAGACAGGTTTCTGGTTTAGATCGCCCTTATGCTGAACAAAAAGATCATCATCACAAAAATTCTTCCCAAATTGCCTTCAGACCACAAGCCAATACAACTTCTACTGGAAGATGAAGAAGATCTAGGTCCCATTCCTTTTCGTTTCAGTCCTCTTTGGATCGAGAAAGTGGGCTTCATGGAGACTGTGAAAGCTGCTTGGGCTAAATCCTTCTCAGGCTCCTCTAGCTATATCTGGGAACAAAAGTTGAAGGCCACAAAACACGCATTGAAGGAATGGATAAAAAATCCAGACTTCACTCCAACCAATCAAAGAAAAGAGGCAGTTCATATGTTGCACTCCTTGCAAACAGAAATGGAAAATAAAGACATTACAACAGAACTCTTGGACAAGGAAGTAAAAGCTCAACGATCCACTTATCAATCCTTCCGAGCTGAAAAATAATACTGGAGGCTAAAATCCAAAAGTCTATGGTTAAAGGCTGGTGATCGCAACACCTCTTTTTTCCATCGACAATACAGAGCTAGATTGTCCCGGAATCATATAGCTGAAATCAAAACTTCGGAGGGCCAAGTCTGCAAAGGTTTCAACCAGGTTAAAGGCGTTGTTGAAACTCATTTCAGGAATTTATACAACGATGGAATCCAAGGCAATGATGAGGAAGCTGCTGACTTCCTCTCTAATATCCCTCTTCTCGTTAACCTTGAAGAAAATACATCACTTTGTAGTCCCATTTATGAGGAGGAAATTATCAATGTAATTTGGTCCATGGAATCCGATAAGGCCCCTGGGCCTGACGGATTTACAATCCATTTTTACAAATCATGCTAGGAAGTTATCAAAGCTGATTTCCTTAAAATGATAAGAGGCTTCATAAAAAAATCTAAGGTAGGAGGAGGAACCAACTCCACCTATCTAGCCTTAATTCCCAAGGAAACCAACCCAGACTCATTTGCAACATTTAGGCCTATTTCGCTGTGTAATGCATCTTACAAAATTATAGCCAAACTCCTAGCAAATCGAATCAAGCCCCTGCTCAAAATATTGATCTCCAGTTCTCAAGGCGGATTCGTGGAAGGCAGGTACATTATGGATAACATTATTCAAGTTTAGGAGACCGTTCATTCAAGCAAACAGCGAGGGGAGAAAGGCATCTTGATTAAACTTGATATGGCGAACGCTTTCGATAGAGTTAACCGCTTGTTCCTTTGCAAAGTTCTGCTCTCTTTTGGTTTCTCTTAGCATTTTGTTCAGCTCATAAAAGCATGTATTGATTCCCCGTGGATTGCTCCCCTTATCAATGGGCACCCAACCAATTTCTTCCAAGCGCGAAGAGGTATCTAGCAGGGATGCCCTCTCTCTCCCTTCCTGTACATCCTCATGGCAAACTCCCTCAATAGAAAACTATCAGCTGAAAGGATTGTTGGCTCCCTCTCGGGCCTCAAACCTTCAAATGGATCAGCTCCCCTGAATCACGCTCTATTTGTGGATGATTCCCTGCTCCTTCGAGGTGCTTCCACCATAATTGTGAAAGCCTTTGACTCTGTGCTGAGAAGTTATTGCAAGGTGTCTGGCGCCCTTGTTAATGAGAGTAAAAGTGAAATCTTCAGTTGGAATACTGATCAACAAGAGATCACTAATATCTCTAAGATTCTCGGGTTCAAATGACATGCTCAATGGGACAGCTTTAGGTATCTTGGTCTTCCCATATCCTCAGGTGTGAATAAGAGGTCCCTCTGGAATGACATCATCGGCAAAATCAAATCTAAAATCACTGCTTGGGGAGGCTACTAGTTAACAAAAGGTGGCAAAACCATTCTAATCAAATCTCAGTTGTTAGCCCTTCCTATTTATCATGCAGCTTAGCTTTTGGCCCCCAAAAATGTAATGGAACAGATCTCTACTCTCGTTAGGGATTTCTTATGGCAATGTGGGAAAGGCAATGACAAAAAAATGCATTTAGTTAACTGGGACATGGTTAAGAGGCCGATTGTTGAGGGTGGATTGCAAATACGTGATCCCTCCCTTGTTAATATAGCGCTGGGAGGTAAGCTCTTGTGGAAAATGATCTATGATCCCACTCATCCCATTAGTGTCATTTTACGGTCAAAATACGTAGACAAAGACGTCCTCGGAAAAATGCAATTGGACAGCTCAACATCTTGTACGCAGGTTTGGAGGCTCTGCTGCAAAAGTAGCAAATTCTTCAAAAATCTCATGTACAGAATCCCTAGTAACAGTAAGCGCAATCACCTGTGGAAAGATCGCATAATGGGGTGTGATCCTCTGGCAGAAAACAAAGAAATTGTTGAACTCAAAAACTAGCTAGAAAGAGCAGGAGTAAACAACATTTACGAACTATCAACCTGGGACAATCATGGTGATTGGGTAGGCCGGGATCTACACAGAGTCCCTGCGTGTTTAAGCAATCACCAGAATTTGCTCGAGGATGTGCTTGAAGATGCCACTCCGATCAAAAGATACATGAAGGACAATTTGGGATGGGGCTAGACAGGAATTTATACACCAACAGAGGGCTATAGAGCTCTACAGGGCTCTAAGAACAACAATCAATCTCCTACCTTTTGGAAACAGGTCTGGGAGCTGTTAGCTCTCCCAAAGGTAAAATTTTTCTTCTGGACTCTGGCTCACAATAAACTTTTAACAGGAGACATTCTTGTAAAAAGGAAGATCGAAGGGCCTCACAGATGCGCGCTTTGCAGATGTAATCTAGAAACTGCCCAACACCTTTTTTTGGACTGCCTCTTTGCCAAAGAGGTGTGGGGTCTTATACTTCAAGATTTTCAGATCTCTTTCCCTCCATAGATCTCTGTCCCGTACCTCTTTGCTTCATGGAGTACCTTCTACCCCTAACGTATCCCTCCAAGTCCTTCTGGCGCAAAGTATGGATAACGCTCCCCAAATTTGTTTGTTGGCAGCTTTGGTTGGCACGTAATCAGCAGATCTTCAAAGATATGCAGCATTCTCTGACTCAAGTTGCAGTAAAAGCTAAGGCTCTTCTCTTGGAAGCGGCTCAGCAGAAGTATTACAAAGATGACCCTCTGCTCACGCCTGAAGAAAAGAGGTGGTTGGCCCTAGAGCCACATCCCCGAAAGTACCTCCTTACACCCCAAAAAGCAAATCCGGATTGGCGAAAAAGAGAGCCAGACGACATCTTCCAAAACTGGTGGAGGGCTCAAAATTTAACTACCATATTCTTTGATGGGGTGTCCAAAGGGAACCCCGGAGCCGCAGGTGCTGGTGGGATCATCTACTCCACGGATGGGTCTTTTAGAGACTCTTTCGCCTGGGGCCTTGGTTTGAAAACAAACAATCAAGCAGAGATCCTTGGGCTACTCAAAGCTTGTCTTATTGCTAGAGAGAAAGGTGTTAAAGATATCCAAGTCTTCGGAGACTCATAAATTTTAATCAAAAAATTAATCAAGGAGGATCTGTTTAGTAACACTGGTCTCAACAAAATCATGGGTGGATTGAAGAGAGTCTTACTAGACTTCGACTCGTACAAGTTTTATCATATCCTCAGAAACTCCAACAGTGAAGTAGATCGGATGGCGAACAAAGGTTGCACTCTCATGAAAGGGATCTTAATTGTAAATGGGGAGAGTTCCTTCCAAAAACCGTGAAATTGTTATATCTCAAAGGCAGCATAAGAAGGATAACAACCATGTAATAGGAGTCGCTATGGCAAAGACCCAATCTCCTTTTCACATATAAATAAAATCCATAATCATTACAGTAAAAAAAAAAAAAAAAGTCTCCTTCCATTAAATCTGGTCTTGGTTTTCATGAAATTGTAAAAGGAGAATCTAGTTCACAAGATTTGCAAGGATCTTGAAGGATAACAACACAAAATCTAAAATTCTTGTTAAAGAGATACGAGATCAACATCCAAGTAAGATGAATTTTCAAAAGAAATCATTTGATCCTAATAATAGAAACATTAATCGATTCTCTCCTCTGACCAATAATGTTGAATGCTTTATATGTCATAATTATGGACATGTTGCAGCCAATTGCAGAAGCAAATTGTTTCAATCTCAAACAAATAACCACTTAACAAGAAGGTCATCAACTCCTAGGTGCTCAGGTTTCTTTAAGGGGCATGGTTTTGCTTGCAACATATTTGGTCACAAAGCTATTGATTATAATAGAAGGAATATGAAATAGATATATAATGATTCGTCAACTCCATTTTCCGGTCATATAAGTTGTTATGATTGTAACAATTTTGGGCATGTAGCAAAAAAATACAGGAACAAGTTAATGGACCTCCACAGACAACATGGCAAGCAATCAAATAAGAATATTGTTTCCAAATGACTTGAGAAGGATGGACCCACCCACACTTCTCTTAATAAGCTGAAAGAAGAAGAACAAACAAGGTGTGGTCTTGCTCTGTGCTCATTTGAAAATGAAGAAGAATGGTACATAGATAGCTGATGCTCTCATCACATGGCTGGAGATAAGGACAAGTTTGATTTCTCAAGAAAAACAAACGTGGTAAGGTAATTCTTGGAAATAGTGCTCTAGCAAAAGTTATGGGAAAAGGTAGAATCAAACTTGAGAAGTATGCAAAAGAAGTTGATGCATTATTAGTTCAAGGGCTAAATCATAATATTCTAAAGTGTAGGTCAAGTGGTTTACAAAGGATGTATAATTGTATTTACATCAACTAAATGCAAAGTTATAGACAAAGAAACTGGGAAAATTATAGCAAGAGGATACAAAAATCCAGGGAAATTATATATGTTAGCATAGAATAATTCAGTGGTAAATATGATGTATAGTTCCTCTTCTTCCTTAGACTCATAATAAAATAAGATAGTTCCCATTGCATTATATTTTGTTTAAAGCATACTTCTAACAGTGATTGCAAAAGTGATGTGAGGTACATGACCTTCATGAAAACAATTGATGATTACCAAGTGCACAAGATTAGTAATGTATGATCTCAGGGGGAACTATGCATGAGTATCTTGGTGATAGTTATCTAGTTTGGTTTGATATTCATTTGTTGGTGCTTATACTACTAAAATTTCATTGATGAAGTAACAATGAATAGGAACATGCATGGTATGTTTAGGTGGGAGTTACTGTTATGAAAATTTCAACATTTTACTTTCTGTATGCGGATCACATGAAGGATAGTCACCTATATACTCAAGTTTTGATCTAGACAGTCGCGTATGTTTCTCTAAGATGGATAAAAGTAGCATAGATTCAGGGGGGGCTTCTCGTATGATTCCATCAGATTATTATTGGCTTTCTGGTTCTTATATTAGTTTGGTGCAGGCTGCTAGTGATATGATGCTTAGGAATGATGAAGTTATGAGTTGTTGCAAGTCTTATGCTAGTGTTGTTGATGAAATGGTTCTTTGATGCACTAGTTGATTAATGGTGAATTGTTGGCATTATGGTTCCTTGTTGCATGATGGTGTTGTTGGGCTTGCTCACTCTTTGCTAAAGTTGATCATTAGTCATGAATTGGATATGATGAACTTATGGTTGATGTTTATATGTTACTTGAGTTGCACTTGATAAAGGGAGGTGTAGGCTATAGTATTTGTTGGCATTGATGGTGATGAGTTTATGATTCACTCACTGCTTGTTGACATTGATATGTTGTTGTCATTATGTCATATGTGTTGAATTTCCACGATCGTGGGTCTAGGATAGAATCTTAAAATCTTTGACACTACCAAACCAAGAATCTCGACAAAACTACTTTGCACAGTGGAATATAAACAGGAGTAAATCACACATGCATAGAATTTGGACAACTTTTTACAATTTTCAACCCAACTTCATTTTAAATAACATATAATACAATAGACTAGGGCTCTCGTACCAGAGATAATGGCCCTCATACATCCACTAGTATAAGATACAAAATTGGGGCTTGGTGCCAGTCCATCGACAGCCAATCTACCCTCAACAACATACTCTGACCATCTGGCTAATGTAGTTGACTGTCTCGGCTCCTCTCAGTCGTACTGTTGGGACCTTCATTTTGAATTTTGAAATTTTTGAAGATTTGAAGAGGGAAAAACAGGTGGCGGGAGCAACAATCAAGTTGCGGAAAGGACAACTAGGAAAGTAGACAAGACCATGTAGTCGTGGGGCAGTTGCAGCAAGGTGTCAGGAGAAAGCAGAAACGATCGAGCAAACAAGGAGGAGGACATGGAGCAGCTTAGGGGAAAGACAACCGAATGAAACTGGAAGTTCAAGTAGCAGAGCAGAAGATAAAAGAGAAAGATCGCAAGGAGAAAGGGGTTGTTGGTTTTGGTATCTGAGGGATTTCGATGCACATAAGAACTCGATCAGAAGAGTGGAGAAGTGGAAGGAAGATCAGAGTTGGCCTTGGTATGAGATCTAGAACATTTTGTAGACATGGTATTTTATGTAGTTTCTCATGGCTATACGCTAGATGTATATCGTAATGAATCTCCTGTTGAATTAATAGGAATGCGCACTTGGATTAGTTGTGTAGTATTATCTGTGTATTTGGTTGTGATTTATGGGCCTGCTAAAAAGTTTTAATGTTGAAGATATTTCCTCATATGAATATGATCTTTATAATTATATAATGTTATGGTGAATGTATGCTTTAAGTTGTACTTATAATGATGGTTGGGGTATCCTTGATATCCTTCTAAACCTTCTTAGTTTCGGTCACGACACGCCTTGGGTAAGACTCCTTATCCCTTGGAGTAAGGTGAAAATGCCGATGTTGTCCTAGACTACAATGGTCCCTTGTTAGCCCTTTGTGCCTGAATCCAAGGTCCTTCCCTGATGACATTTTTGTGCCAACAAATGGTTCCATTGTCGGGACCTGAAATCACTAGAATCGGTTTGGAATATGGTGTCAAGGATATTTAAGAAAGAGATTCGAGATTGGTGGGATAACAGAGTAGACCAGTTCATATCACAGTATACTACTTATCGAAGCCACCCTCTCGCTAAAGTGAGCGGATAGATTTTGTACTCAGAGGTTGCGAGTGATCAATACGAGATCTTCTGGCGTAAGTTTCCAGAAGACTTGTATAATTGGTTGAGGAGGCTAAAAGTAAAGAGTTGACCAGAAGGAGTTACACTAGCTCATTGCGACTAGGTTCCCATAGACTTTGCAACACTTTGACACTTAGATAGTGAGATGATAAGGGCAGTGGATTTTTGGGTACAAAATATTGTAGACGAGTGTGTAGTTGAGTTCGCAGTAGAGAACTATTAGTACTTCTCAAGTGCGGATGCAATATTTAGATCAGGGTTAAGAGGGAAGCTAGTGGACGAAGTGCCTTTGTGGATTAAGATGTTCATGGTGGAAGAACAATTGTTACCTTTACCCGAAGCAACTATGGTAGCATAAAACCCCAGTACAGGGGGAAGAGCCTAAGGGGAGAATGCTACCGTTTGGGGAAATGTAGATGTTACTGAAGGAATGGACATAGAAGGATTGCGGAGAGCTAGAGATATTAGGGCGCAAAGGAGAGCGCTACTAGCAGAAAAGTGGTAGGAAAGAGCAATACAAGTGTTGGAAAAGAGACGTATGGGACCCCACCAAGCAGGAGCGATGTCAGGGAGCCCAAAAGAAGGAAAGAGTATCGATAAAGAGGTTGAACAAGATAGGGATGCTGACTGGACAGACAGAAACCGGGATAATGACAGTGACACTCCCCTACATGTTACGAGAAAAGTACCGGAAGGAAATGCTCACGGCAGTTACGAAGAGGAAATGGAAGGTGAGATGTGCGATGTCATGAGAAGATTATTCACCAAGGATGATACGTCCACTAGAATTCAGCGACAAAACCCCCTAAGTTCAGGTAGTGTTCACCCTAACCTATCCCTAATGCTTTACAAAAACCCTGATAAAATTGTTGCTAAGTTGATTAAAGTAATACGAGTAAACAATGTGCATGAGAATTATAAAGCAAGCTTTAATACATTTAATAGCAGTGGGACTAGTAGTGTTAGTAATCTGGGGTTAGAAGGATCTCAGCAACCTGGAAATCAAGGATTTGTGCTCTTCGTACACACTTGAAGCAACATGGTAGGGTCTTTTACCAGATATCCCAAGTTTGCCGGTAGAGGGGATGAAGACCTAGAACAACATTGGTACCTGTCTGAAGCTATATGGTGAGCACGCCAAACACCAGATAGTGTAAAGTCAATTGAGTTCCAAACTACATTAAGAGAATGAGCTTTACGATGGTTTACTAAATGGGCAGAATAGAACTAGAATCCTTCAGTGGATGATATTAAGAGAGGCTTCGTCCAAGAATTAAAGGTGCCACAAATAGATCAGCAGGGACTATCCGAACTATGGGAGATCAAACAAAAGGAAGGAGAGGCTGCTTGGGAATTGATGCAGAGGTTTAAGGATGCCATTGGCAAGCTAAGCTATACCATATATCCCAATCATCAGAGGGATTGGTTCATCAAAGCACTCCTACCCCTTACAAGGACACTGTTGATGCAACAAAATATTGGAACTCTCCAAGATGCTTTAGAGCAAGCATCATGCATAGAAGCCATGGAAAGATACCCACATGAGTATCGAGGAGGGATGGGATCGCAAGACCCGTAAATCATGGGTCTCCAAAATCATATTGCCAATTTAATGGAGATACTGAAAGATCTACAACCAATTCAACTAGCCAGACCCAACATATGGTGTACTCACTGCCTAGTGGAAGGTCATGTGGCGACTGAATTCCCAAGGTTGAGAGGCACAAATAGTTAAGGAGGAATAGTGAAATCATCAGGGGCCCCACCAACAACAATATTTGCGGTAGTGGGATCTCAAGGAGATTTCCCAGGCTGAAACACAGAAGATTACTATGAAGTTTGCAGGAACTATGGACATTTGTCGTGAGTATGTCCAATACTACAAAAGTATTCCAACATACCTAATCACAACTATTGTGAATTTTGTTCATCCACAACGCACTACATTGATTAGTGCAAGGCATTAGACGCCTTAGCATAACAGCTAGACATGTCCACATTCAGAGTCAATGAATCTGGTCATGGAGGATGAGGAGGAGGAGCTATGAGAGGAGGAAGAGCAGGGGGAAGAGGTCCCGTAAGGTGCTATAATTGAAATCAGGAGGGACATGTCGCCAGAGAATGTCCGCTCTTGAGAAGACCTTGGTGCTCACAATTTAGGGTCAATGCGCATGTTACATAGGATTGTCCTGGGCTGATTGCGAAATGGGAAGCAAGAACCAGACAGAGGGGGACTAATTTAATCAATGTAAAACCACAAACTACTGACATGCTTCGAGTAACTAATATCAATATAGTTACTAGGGGAGGTAAGAAAACAAGGGGATGATCGAGGTATGGTAGACCCACCTTCAATTGTTCAGGTAGCATCCCCAAAGTGGTCATATAACCCCACCCAACAAAAACAATACTATCAAGAAGCGTCCAAGTTATTTGATGGGTTAGCAAGGATAAAAGGAGACAAGAAACAAGACACACACATAGCAGGTGACATTCGACCAATTGAAGAATTGTTTAAGCTATTCTTGCAGATTGTTGGCAATGAATAGATGTTAAAAGAGTTGTGCAAGAGTTTGAAGGCAAGGTTTCCAAAAGATGAAGAAAAGGATGAAACAATATCAGCAAACTTACCTGAAAGACACGCAAGAAGAGTAAGATGGAACAAGAAGAGAACCGGTAGAGAATTCCATATTGCTGCTAAGTCGCGGGATTCCAGATTAAAGATACGATGCTAGATCTGGGGTCAGACATAAATATTCTACCCAGAAAGATATGAGAAGCACTAGGGAAGCCGCAACTTAAATATTCACCAATACAACTACGAATGGAAAATCAATATTGCATCTTGCCCATCAGAAGGTTGGAAGATGTAGAAGTAGATGTAGCAGGGTAAAAACTTATGCTAAATTTGAAGTCATAGATATAATGGGTGATAAGGACCCCTACCCAACACTCCTTAGTATCGACTGAGAATATGAGAATTATGTTATCATTGACCTAAAGAAGGAATTAACGATTTTTGAAGTAGAAGGAATGCAGGTAATACAACCGCTAGATCCATATCAAGGACCAAGGTTCATCGAACCTGTGGATGATTGAGATGAGCCGGGAATGCTGGATCAGCTATACAGGCTAATGGTGGGAAAAAGAGAGGACTACATAAATCCTACAACAGGAGGATCGGTCAGTTGGAGGAGCATACAAAGTTTAGAAGCTGGTTCAGAAGCTGCTTGGGATGCATGGCAACAAGGAGGATATGAGATCGATACTAGACATTGTGCCAAGATATGCAGAATAAACTAGATTTGGGCAAAGGTAAGAAATTATCCTACCTTCCACGATATTGAATCTATAGACACCTTTTTTAGTAAAGTGGACACGACTATAAGGGAAGAACACAAAGTTCTGCTCTTGGATATCGTGTCGCAATCCACCCTCACAAGGTCGTGGAGAGTGCATTGCAACACTTTAGGAGAATGGGAGACTATCAAGAGGGCCATGAGGGAGAGGTTTAGACAAGAAGGAGAACAACCGCAGGTCAAGGTGAAGTATAGAGGAAACTCAAATCCCAGAAAACATTTATAGGACTACATTGAGAAATGGGAAAAAGAGAAAGTACCGAAGGAACTTTGGGTACATTTATGCATATATACCCTAGGTACAATCCCACAAGCATGGTATATACAGGAGGATATTTGTAGGCAAACAGTAGAATGGGATGTTATGGCAAACCAATTCAACATTAGTTTCGCATTTGAAGATAGTGATTGACGACTGACTGAAACTCTGTATGCCATTAAAAGAATCCTATTCACCCTGGGGCAGCTATGGGAAGGCTGCGTTGATGAGAAATTCCTACAATATTTCTATGAAGCAGGATATCCAGAATATATGTCTTGCAACAAGGTAAACAAAGATCCAAAAGAGGATGATCTAAAAGAACTTAGGCACATAACATTTCAAGAGACGGAAGGAGAACGAGATATTCAAGAAAGCCCTTCAATAGATGATGCACGCTTGCTCCTAGTGAAGTTGTAGAAACATAACATTGGTTCAGAGAATAAACCTAATATGGCATCCATTGGAGATTATTGAGATGAGCAGACAACTAAGGATATTTTTGACATACTGCATTAATATGAAGACTTATTTCCAGCTTCAGTGGCTGAATTAGAAGGGATAAAAGGGGATATCAAAGAGATGAAGATCATGTTGAAACCATATGCACGTCCAATGAAGCACATACCATACAGGCTAAACCCAAGAGTGAAAGAAAAGGTCAAGAAAGAGATTGACAAAATGCTAGAAGCCAGAATTATATTCCCGGTGGATGAAGCAGAATGGATTAGCCTAATTGTAATACAGAATAAGAAAGATGCCACAGAAATCAGGGTTTGTGTAGATTACAGGAGTATGAAGTTATACATTGAGAGACATTATACTAATTTATGTGTATGAAGAAGAGTTGCCTTCACGCCTCAACCCCATGACAAACCCTATTAATGCCTAAGTGAATATTCCACTTATGGCATTCGATTCACCTTGGAGGTGGAAAACTACAAGAAAATTTCAATGTAGTTGAGCCTATGGTTGGGTTGAGAGTGCTCTCCCTTCTTTAATTTCCAACAAATCTTGAGCAACATAGATAAGTGTGTTTATTTCTCTGCAACGAAATAACAATATTTGTTTAAATTTTCATGAATGTTGCTTTGTTGGGTTGTTTAATATGTATGTAATGATGAGTTGAAGCATTGTTTATTTGTGCTTAATTACTAGCTATAAATTTCAGATAATAATAAAATCTAAATATAGAGGTAGTCTTTAAAGTATGTTACCTATAATAATATGGAGATGTATTGTCTTGTGAGATGGGAATCTGAAGTTAAATTGAGCTCTAACGTTCCTCAAGTATATGTTAATGTGAATTTAATAGGTCATCTATGGGATTGAACAATTACGTTGTGTCCCTATTTGGATATGAGAAGACATGGAGGTTTTCTTTGGGTGAATACTTTAGAAGAGTGTGGTAAATTCCCTAGTTTGGATAGCTCTAGAATGTAGCTTACATTTTTGTTGTGAAGCTTACTTGAGCCTTATGCTATCATAAATATGCTTAAGTGTACAAATGTATATCTAAATGATATGATTATAAGAGTTTAATAGGACCTTCATTCCTTAAGATATAAACTAGAACAATGGCTTTTTGAGTGTAAGTGTCTGGAGTTGAAGTATGAAGTTTTTAGCTTCAAAAGTGTGAGAAGAATTCATAATTAGTTGGCTGAAGTTTGGGGATTTACCCACTATGCTTCCCTTTGACCTCATTGAGGAGAAGCATGGTTAATGGTCGTGGAGTAAGGATTTTGAATTCCTTATGGGTAGATGAGGATTTCTATATCTTCAAAAGTATATTGGGTAGTTTTTTTCCTTTTTAGAGCTAGTTTTAGTCCTTGGAAGTAGGCCTCAAAATGTCTACTGAAAGTTTGTAATTTTGCCAATTTTGGATGGAAGCTTTTAGTCCTAGCCCCTTTTCGCATTAGTAGATGGGGGCCATGACCATGGGCCTAATTGAAAGGGGCTAAAGGGTGGAATATCAAGAAAATTCGAATGAAATGGATATCTAGATATTTGAGCATCCAAAAGTTTTGCATGCACTAGAACTAACAAAAAATGGATGTTCCAGATATCCAGATATCTAAGCATCCATAAATTTATATAAGGGGCCTTTTATAAAAAAAATTGGATGTTGAAGGACCAAAGGGGTGGATTCCACAATGATGAAACCCCAACATCATGATTGTTTGGCAATTCAATTGCTTAAATTGTTTTCATTAAATTATCAACCAAGGATACTCGTAAGCTTGTGATGATGCCATCAAAATATATGCAGGAGTAGGAAATTGTCTCTAAGATAAGAAAACTTAGTCGTAATGAAATAAAATGCTTCATTGATCCATTTGGAGTGAGCTCAATTCTCCTAAGATCAAAATGAAAAACTATTCCGTAAATCCATAAAAACTTGATTTACATGCATAAATAAGCAAAGTCTCTGATTCAAGATGCAGTAAGCGAAGGAAGAGGCTCCTAACTTAGGAGATCCCGGTTGTCCTTCCCCACAGTAATGTCCTCAAGAATAGAAACTAAAGAGCAACAGTTTGTGATGTGTAGAAAGCAAGAGAAGAGGCTCCTAACTTAGGAGGTCCTGGTTGTCCTTCCTCACAGTTCTACTCCAATAAATTACCACTGCATCAAATCATAAACTGGAATTAAAGAAATGCAAAAGGATGATTTTTTAGTTGTGATTCATAATTTGATAGAAAGAGAATTTAACTTATATCCTTAGTTGTCCTTTCGTATGCAAATTAGATTTTAAAACAAAATCATCCAAAAATCATACAGAAATCATAACACATCTAAGTAACTATAGAATGGAAATTTATGTAAAATGAAACTTTATTCTATTCCATCATAAGTTGGACACATTCTCCAAGGGTCCTCCTCTTGAAATGGAGGAGGCACTCCTATTTATACATAAAATTGAGATAACTAACAAAGATTTGAGATCCACAAATCTCTCCTAAATCCATAAATGTCTCATGTGATTACAACCATGTGCTAACACTTAGCATGTAACATCTCTAAAAATCCTCTCACAAATGTCTAATATCTTTTATAAGAAATCTTATCAAAAGTTCCATTATTCTTCTCCATAAAGTATGCTTGAAGGAATCTCCCAAATCTTCATCAAATCTTCAAGGGGTTGAAGAAGAAATTCGAATTTGAGGCATAGTGGTCAAATATGACTTTATTAAAGTCTTCAAATACACCTAAAAACATCATGAAACTTATCCCACTTCCATATATAAGCAAAAACATGTTATTTTTCCAAAATTTAATCATAAATTCACTCAAAAATACTAAAACATATGCACTGGAAAATAATAGGTCTAAACCTGATGTAATCTTGAAAATAGTTTAATGTAAGGGTATTGGAAAGAGAAATATGGTTTAAAAGTGAAGTGAAAGTGAAATGAAAGGTTGGTAAAAAGATGGTATTTGGGCGACCCAACATTCCCCCCAACTGAAGGTGTTGCATGTCCTCATGCAACCTTGCATTGACTTTCTTGAACTGTGTAATGGAGTCTTATTTTTTGATGTGTAGCAACATTTTTTTTTATGGTTGGTTCTTGTGTGACAACCATATATATTGCAAGTGTTGGTTCTTGTATGAAAACACTTTCCTTTTTACTCTTCTTCTTACTACAAAAAAGAATGATCTTGAAAATTCAACCATATGAATACATTTCAAATGATGATTCGGTAAGTTGTGCATCAACCGTTCAATCATTTTAGCGTCATTTGCTTGAAATTGTTGTGAAAAAAATGCTCTTCAAATAGCCTATGTATAAGCAACCACAAAATTATGGATAGCTTATTGAAAATTTATGTTTCCATGGTTGTAAAAATTATTTGGAACATCCTCCACATGGTAATTTTTCTTAGAAATGCATGCTTCATATGAAAACTATTGATGCATTATGGATGTCAATCACGATGTTTATAAGAACAACAACTTTCAATTGGGAAAAACATGTTGGTGAATAGAATATTAGGCTATGAAATATGGGATCAAAAAATAGTGTTATGAATATAAGGAATGATGAATATCCCCTTACCCTGCCCCTCCGCCCCCCCAACTGAAGGTCTTTTCCATCCTTGGAAAATGTAGCAAATAAGGAAGACCTAGAATAACATGAAATAGGGAAGGATGCAAAAGGACAAATAGGGAAATTTTCCAAATACATGTATTTTAGCATTCAAGGAGTTATTGATTAAAGAGTGGAAAACAACATACCTTCACCTACCTGAGAAGGTTATGAGATATGCATTTAAGAGATCTTTGTATGGTTGGAATGTTTTTTTCGCTGCTACTGTTAGATCATCGATCTTTGAAGTGAAACAATCTGATCTGCTTGGTTGTATGAACATAGGATGAGATCTAAAATTGGTACATTTGTACTGTCTTATTCCTGGAACTAAGTTGTTGGTGTTGAACTCTGGAGCTAAATTTTGATTTATTGGAACACTGCTACAACTTGCTGTAAATGTCATGGAACCATATAGTCTTCATTCATATCCACATCATGGCATAATTCTTTTCTATGTGAATAAATTTTGCTGATGTCATTCATATCCACATCATGGCATAATTCTTTTCTATGTGAATAAATTTTGCTGATGTCAAACATACAAAGAAATTGTTGGATTACCGACCATTAATGGATGTCGTTAACCAACACGAGACTACCCACCTTTAATGTCAATGAGAGTCAAGATGCCCAAGAACATCTTACTAGGTACGAATAAATGAGTTGAAGTTGAGTCACCTAGAAGATCCGACAAACATGAGACATTGATGTATTCCCAATGTTCATTGGTGAAAGAACTTGCCATTAAGGCATGCAAGCCTCAAGGTACTAAAAATAACTCTAGTTTGAAACCTAGAGAATGTTCTGAAGTCGATGGGTGAAGACTTGCTAGAAGGAAAGCCTTAATGAATCCCCCATCATCTAACACAAGCATAAAGTAATGATTTAGAGGACCATAGATGAAAGATTTGCATTTATGAAGCAGGTTTTATTTTTCAAAAGGAAAAGGACAATGAGGTAATTTAGCATTGTAAGTGAGCTGAATGACTTTATTCATGGGTTAGGAATGAAATGTAAGTGATGTAGGAAAGTGTGAAACTTGCAAAGGAAGAATGATTTGAAGTTATGCTCTAGGAAGATGGTAATTAATGGATGGACTGTAAGCTTAGAAAGAGGAAAATGAATTAGTAGCAATGGTATTATGGACGTGCTTTGAAATGGACTCGACTTCTTCGTGTTCTTTTTTGAAAAATAGATTGGTCTTTGAAAATCACTTGTACATAAATTGGTATTCTTTGATCTTCCTGGAACCTGAAAAAACTTAGCACTTATCTGCAATAAAAAGTAAGATTCTCAAAGGAGAGAGGTGATCAGTCTCTCTTCATACGGTATATACACAACAAATTCATAATTAGTGCCAATAAAACAAATTCAAGGAAGATAAATAAAAATGAAATGCACTTTTTACATGCTAGGAAGTGGTGCACCTTGGATTGCCCGTTAGTGTTTCATTGATAATTTATTCGTTTGATATCGAATTTCAGTGGTTCAAAAACCAAGTTAAAGCAAATTCATATCAGAAACATGTTTTTAATGATTTAATGTTTTTTCCAAGTCCAATTGCTGTAAAATCCATAAAAATTGACCATTTTTTTATTGTCCCAAATGTTATTGAAATCTATCTCATCGGATAGATCTTGCCAAGATCTTTCCAACAATATTTGAACTGCCTCAAACAGACTTCGTATGAAAAAGTTATTAATGTTTAAAATTTTAAAAAAATAGTGAAAATGGAGCATGAATGGCACGTGGCAACATTAAAGAGTTCGGCGGAATACTACGCAGTGCTAAAATAAAAAAATAAAAGACAAATTTAATTACAAGACGCCGAAGCTCCAACAATGAAAAAAAAAAGTTGCATAACATCTTTCGTTTGTTTGGTAATGCAATAGGTATTAATGCAACGAGTAATGCAATTTGTTTTATTTTCGGCCCTCATTGAGTTTTATGGAGTTTGTTTTATTTGGTTTGGTTTATATTTAATTATTTTTGTTTTTTTTTGGTTTTTGGGTTTTGTATTATTTGTTTTTTATGTATAATTTTTTATTTTTTAGTTTTGTGTTTTGTTTTATTGTTGTGTGTGTGTTTTTTTTTTTTAATTTTATGTTTTATTGTTATATATATATTTTATATTATTTCAATTTTTAATGTTTTATTTTTGTTTTAAAAATTAAAAAGAAATCTTATTTTAGAAGTTTATGAGAAAAATTTAATTTAGGTTTTTCTTTTTTTTTAAATAAAGAAATAAATTATTTTAGCAAGGTATGAGAGAAAAGTAATTGAGTTGGAGATCAAAATTCAAAGATTTTTTTTAGAATGAATAGTAAATTTAGGTCTCCTAGTCATTTTTAGATTTATGATTTTTATTGCAAAATTTCAAGGCTAACATATCCAATTTTCCTTTCTAATCTTTGAGGTCACAGCAAGGCGCAAGAAGAGAGCATACTCAAGATTATTGTGCTTTTTTTATTCATTTCAATTTGGAATTAAAGTTAGAATAATTGATCTCAAACCTCAAATTTTAGCTCTATAAACTCCACTTGTGCTCCTTGTTCACGAACGTCCCTTTGATTGTAGATATTCCTGCCAATGGTCAGTGAATGAGGTGGCTCTTACTGCACCACCAAAATTTCCAAGAAATAAATGAAATCAAATTTGAAAATCAAAAACTTAAAAAAAACTCCCCAAGCTTGGTTTTATTTTCCTATTCTATCTTACTCTATTTTGAGATTTTTTTTTTTTTTTTCAAGTGTAGGAGTATTTCCAATGAAGCCATTTACGGATCAAAGTCTCTAGCATGCTCACATCCAAATGTGAAAAATGTGCCTGAATGTTTACAAGGATATGAGAGATCAATTGCACATTTGGATTAAACGCTAGGATTTGTTGAAGAATGGAAGAATGTTGTGGCCTAGTCACCTTTTGAAACCAATCTTCAATGTAGTCCTCATTCTCTTGGCTCTCCTCCAAATGCTTGAATATAATTCTAGATCTCCTATCCATAAATGGGTTAGTTTGAAACTCTTATAGTGCAAAGGTTGATTCAAATTTATGCATCACATTTATCATGCTTTATATATGTAGCTAAAAATGAGATTCAAAACTAACTCCTATGTACACTTCCCCATGTTACTAACATCTTGTTGTCACCAAGTCATCCTTTCGACATGAGTTAGCTTTTCCATTAATCAAACTAAAGAAAAATATTGGTACTGAATTAAATTCCTAATGTCTAATCCCTTAGCACCATCCCTGACAACAACGCCAAAATGTTTGGCAATTCAATTGCTTAAATTACTTTCATTAAATTATCAACTAGGGATACTCGTAAGCTTGTGATGATGCCATCAAAATATATGCAGGAGTAGGCAATTGTCTCTAAGATAATAAAACTTGGTCGTAATGAAATAAAATGCTTCATTGATCCATTTGGAGTGAGCTCAATTCTCCTAAGATCAAAATGATAAACTATTCTGTAAATCCATTAAAACTTGATCTACATGCATAAATAAGCAAAGTCTCTGATTCAAGATGCAGTAAGCAAAGGAAGAGGCTCCTAGCTTAGGAGGTCCCGGTTGTCCTTCCTCACAGTACTATCCTCAAGAAGAGAAACTAAAGAGCAACTGTTTGTGATGTGTAGAAAGCAAGAGAAGAGGCTCTTAACTTAGGAGGTCTTGGTTGTCCTTCCTCATAGATCTACTCCAACAACATTACCATTGCATCAAATCATAATTTGGAATTCAAGAAACAATTCAAGAAATGCAAAATGATGATTTTTTAGTTGCGATTCATAATTTGATAGAAAGAGAATTTAACTTAAATCCTTGGCTATCCTTTCATATGCAAATTAGATTTTAAACCAAAATCATCTAAAAATCATACATAAGTCATAACACATCTAAGTAACTATAGAATGGAAATTTATGTAAAATGAAGCTTTATTCTATTCCATCATAAGTTGGATACATGCTCCAAGAGTCCTCTTGGAATGGAGGAGGCACTCCTATTTATACATAAAATTGAGATAACTAACAAAGATTTCAGATCCATAAATCTCTCCCAAATCCACAAATGTATCATGTGGTTACAACCATGTTCCAACACTTACCAAGTAACATATCTAAAAATCCTCTCACAAATATCTAATATCTTTGATAAAAAATCTTATCAAAAGTTCCATTATTCTTCTCCATAAAGTATGCCAGAATCTCCCAAATCTTCATCAAATCTTCAAGGGGTTGAAGAAGAAATTCGAATTTGAGGCTTAGTGGTCAAATATGACTTTGTTGAAGTCTTCAAATACACCTACAAACATCATGAAAATTATCCCAGTTCCATATATAAGTGAAAACATGTTATTTTTCCAAAATTTAATCGTAAATTCACTCAAAAATACTAAAACATATGCATTGGAAAATAATAGGTCTAAACTGATGTAATCATGAAAATAATTTAATGTAAGGGTATGGGAAAGAGAAATATGGTTTAAAAGTGAAGTGAAAGGTTGGTAAAATGACGGTATTTGGGCGACCCAACAAGATGTATTTGGGTAAAAAGATGGTTTTCCTTTTCGGAGCTAGTTTTAATCCTTGGAAGTAGGCCTCAAAATGTCTACCGAAAGTTTGTAATTTTGGAAATTTTGGATGGAATATTTTAGTCCTAGCCCCTTTCCGCATTAGTAGATGGGGGACATGACCATGGGCCTAATTGAAAGGGGCTAAAGGGTGGAAGACTAAAAAAATTCGAATGAAATGGATATCTAGATATTTAAGCATCCAAAAGTTTTGCATGCACGAGAACCAACAAAAAATGGATGTTCCAGATATCCAGATATCTAAGCATCCATAAATTTATATAAGGGGCCTTTTATAAAAAAAATTGGATGTAGAAGGACCAAAGGGGTGGATTCCACAATGATGGAACCCAAAGCTAATGGACCCTCAACATCATGATTACAAGGGATCTAGAATATGAAAAACATTTAAATACCAACGTTTTAGAAAAATCAGATTCAAATATTAGTTAGACGATCTATAACGTTGTTATGTGGAAGGGCCCAAGCTATGTTAGTGCTATGGTACATTAACAACAAAGGACAGGTTTGGGTGACTTTTCATTATAATATGAAAGAGTTGATGTGGTAGTCACCATGGTAGAGATGTCATCAAATCTAAAAGTATAGAAATCCAAAGTTTTGTAAAAATGGCGTTTTTGGGGTTTTCTGTATCGAGATGCATTTGGAAGATTTGTGTTTCTAAATGAATTTGAAAAAGTTCAAAATATGGATATTTGAAAGATTGACTATGTTGACTAACTAGCCTAATGTAATGTTTGACATGGATATTAGAGTGGGACAATGTTGAATTGGAGGCTATGTGGTAGTCGTTGTGACAGAGGTGACATGGAATCTGGAAGATTTGGATTTCCCTTTGAATCCATAAAAGTAAAAAAATCTGAATATGAAGAAATCAAAATTTTTGTAAAATTGGGCTATTTAGAGTTTTCATATTCACATATTCAAAGAGTTGACTTGTTGACTGTAGAAAGATCCAAAAATCAGGAATTTCATTTAATTGGATTTTTTGGAAACATTTGAATCTTTGACCAAGTTGATTAAGCACCTTTGCACGAATTTGGAGGAGTCGGTAATCAAAGAATTTGTAAGAAAAGAGAACAACCGCAATAGAGAAAAATGAAACCTTGGATTCAAATGCTAACTAGTTAGTGGATGTATCTAGCTTTTGAATGTGGTGTGATACGCTGGCTTCATTTTGCAGTCTAGCAAAATGTGTGCATTTGTTACTAGTAGAAAGGACAATAAGAACATATATGATCATATGCAACATAAGGAAGATAGAAGAGACACAAAGTAACATAGAACCAACAAAACAACGCTTTATATTATATCTTCTCAATGAGAAAATTGAACTAGTACATTGAAGTGCATACATAGTCGACTTGATTAGAGGATTAACTTGAATTTACAATTTATGCTTTCCTGTTGACTCAACGAGGATAGTCAATTGAGTTAACTAGCCCTTCCAACATCTACCCCACCCTTAATGCCTTCTTCTTCTCGAAGAAGAGGGAGATTTGCAGATTTAACAAATTTTACAAAATTTGATACAATAGAAAGAGAGAAAAATGATCAAATATTCAACGATGTCATGGAGCTGCTGAAGAGGAAGGCTATGGTGGTGTTTGTTCATGAGTTGGCTGACCTACAGGTTTGGTCGATTGATTGGCCAATGGTTCTTGCTCATTTAAAGTTTTGATTCCTCATCTCAACTTTTCTGCCACTGATTGATTAACTCATTCTATTTAATTTCCTGAATGTCTAAGTCCTTATTGGGGGTCTGGCTGGCCACATCCCGACAAACTTGGTTCAAAATACTAGAACTTAGGTTGAGGTGGAGTCAGCTCAGATGACTATGTTGGTGTTGGAGTCTTTGGAAATGTTGTTTAATGAATAAAAGGTGTGATAATCTAGAGGTACTAGTCAAATATCGACCATTCTTTCATAGCCAACCATGCTTGAGCTTTGAGTGTTTTCAGATTTGCTAAGTATTGTATTTTATCGGCTACTATTGTTTACTTTGACAATCAATGATCAAATGATCCTTTTTGTTCCAATTGTTGTACTTTGCTATGGATTCCATTTAAGTATTGAGTGGCATTATAGGATTTTGTATGTGCCTTTTTTCCCTCTCTCAGCCACTGTCTTTCTTCCTGCATCAACTGTATTTGTAGTTTTCCCTGCTCAATCTTATTTTCTACTGTAGACTTTTCTTGAGGTTGAAAATCTTGTCACAAATATAGGTCATGGATGAGCATTTATTTAGCCCTTAACCAATTGCATGCAGAAGATAAGTAGGTCAACTAATTGTTGGGAATTATGTTCAATGTGGAACACTTTTTAAGTGTCTATTCCAATTCCTTCTTAGCTTGGGAAAATTATTTATATGCATTTGTTGTAGTGGCTAGAACCACCTTCTAAAATTTTGGAGCCTCCCTTCTAAACCACAACAGCTCATCTTGCATTGATCCAGGTACTTGTGCTTCCAATGAGCTTTATTCTTTTCATCTTGGCTTGTGTTTTATGACTTTTTTTTTTCTAACCCAAAATCTGGTCTCTTGACTTGGTCCTTTGACAGTTCCAGGCTTGCCTTAGAGAACTGCGCAATTCTTGAGGGAAACTGGCCTTGCACTTGGAAATTGCACAGTCCTGATTGCTAGTGAGACTTGAGCTTAGGAAATGCGCAGTATTGGATGTAACCCAACCTTGAGATGGGAAATTGCGCAGACATGAGAGGGAGCCTAAAGCCACTCAACCCAGAAATTGTGCAGAACCCACTGTGCTCAGAAACTGCTCAGTGCATGAGCCAAAGAGTTGTTGGTTCTTCCCAGAACAACGAAATATTTCTAGGAATTGCATGTCACTTTTCTTGAAAAAAGAAAAAAATAAAAAGAACAAAGCATCCCTAAAAAATAGGGATCTATTTTTAGCAACTTGAAGGAGGCACTTGAGTTATTTTAGAAACTGCGGCAAGTGTCGTTTTTAACTTGATTTTTGACATGCACGTCATAAACTCTAACTTGACCAAATCTATTTAATTGACGCTGCTAGAGCTAATTTTCACATTCGATCTTGGAGCTCTATAATTCTCAAGGAGATTAAGGAACCTTCGGTACGATTGTCATCACTTTTCGGAGTGCGTTTTGCTTTTCTAGTCTTTTGCCATTTTTCTGTCGCTTTTTGTTCTTTAGCTTGTGAGATTGTTGTTTCACTTGTTTCTTTGAACGACTGCTGGAGTTTTAACTTGTTTTAGCTTGTAGAAGTGTTGTTTAAAGTTTTAGATTGCCTTTCCCAAGTGTCACATGTGTTACCCTGTTTTTGCACCAATAGTCCCCGTTGCAATGACTCTCTTCACATGCTTCATTTTCCTTCAGTTTAATTGATTCATGCACTTGTTTCACAGGCATGCATAAAAAATTAGCTAGGTCTGCAATCACACCATCCTTCAGATCTGCTTGATTTCACACTCCCCTTGCGTAGATCTGGGTCCCTTTCCCAGATCTCACATTTCACTGCATGCACTGCAAAATCTGGGAGCTTAAGGCCTCTTCCTTGGCTTCTAGAATTACGTAGAGCCTGTCCTGGCCTAGATCCAACTGCACATTGAGTAATTCCAAGAGCCAGTTGATCCAGGTGGATTTTTGTGGCCACCCGCCTATTCCACTTGGACCCCAACCACCATCTCTTTCAGTTTTTTAGTTTCCTTAATTATAGCGCAATTTACTATTTTTGGCAGTTTTTTAGGTCCTAAAACTCGAGAACCATTTTCAAGCCCTAAACGACATTTTTTGGGAAAACTGGGGCCAACAACGGGCGTGTCTTAGTGTTGGTTGGTTGGAAGTTGTAGTCCTTGGATAGATCTTTCTAACGAGGTATTGTGTGCGTTAAACGAAGATCATATTCCAAAGGTACGACCCTAGGAAGTTAATGTACCAATTTACCCAAATGGGGCCCATAGTTTTGGTGCTTCATCTCCTAGGGTCAAGTTTTTGGACGTTTAGGGTTTCCATTGTTTCTCAATAATAAATAGGCCTTTGAGCCTCATTGTGACATAGTTCAAAGCCATGTAGCCACCACATCTCTTCTTAGAGATCAGATACCATTGCCTGAGCTAGTTTATTTCCATTCTATATGCAAGCATAATTCAGTTCTTTGATATTAATGAAATGAAGTTTTACTTTTGCTTCATCTCTGTGTTCATTTTTATATCTATATTTTGTTGCATTCCTATTTAAGTTTGGATCAGTGGTATCAGAGCGGTCTGCTCTTTCTCTATTTTTCTTTGCATGTCCCCAACAAGGTTGGGATATAAGGAGTTAGTGCTCAAACTGGTCGAACCTTTGCAAGACCAGCCTCACAAATCTCGATGGCCTCCCATGGAAGAAGAGAAAAAATATGAGGGGGTAGGAGATCCTTTCAAAATCTTGCTCAAAGAAGCCCTCGAGCGATAGAGGAACATGATGATGGAAAACTTTTCCCAAATCCTTTAGCGGCTACCAAAGGGAGACACATCTCCTTCCAATAGCTACTTTGGAAGCACCACACCCTTTAAGGTACAAGTTAACTTTGACATCCCTATATTTAAGGGTCAGATAGATGCGGACACCGTAGATAAATGGTTAAATATGTTAGAAGGATATTTTTTGTTCATGATTTTTCCAGCTGGGAAAAGATTACTTTTGCACTTCTCAAAGCCACCCCCATTATCAAGGATTGGTGGGAAAACTGCTGTGAGCAAAAGGACAAGAGGGAAACCCCACTATTTTCAGCTGCACCCACTTGGAATTCATTCTGGGACACCATTAAGGAACCACACTACCCCGTCGGGATCAAGATGTGTCAAATTTTACCAATGTTTTTCATACCCTTCACACGAAGTTGGGTATCAAGGATTCTAAACGGCATTTGGTACTCAAATACCACAACTACCTACATAGGTACATCCAAGACAACATGGAGTTCCTGGACATCTCCTCGCCTGGCACAACATACCTATACACTGTCAAGATCAAGCAAAAGTTTAAATAAAAGAAGCGAGACTTTGGATCTGCGAATCCAAAGAAAGGGAAAGGTTCCTCTAAAACAGAGAATAAAGGACAAAGCCAAGGCAGGGTGACCCAAGACAACCTGTCGAAGCAACAAGAAAAGAATAACACCACGAAGTTAAATAAGGACACAAGAAAGTGGTGTGAGTTCCATAAGAGCCCCACTCACAACACAAGTGAGTGTCGGTCCAAGCAGTTTCTCGTGGTCGAGTTGAAGGCTTCAGAATAAGATGCATGTTCTGACTCTGAGTCAGAACCTAGTAAGGGGAATGATAAAGGGACGCAGATTATTGATGCGAAGTCCAACGCCACTGTTGCCACCACCAAGATCTAGAAGAATGAGCCCGAAGATCCAGAGGAGGGGGAGCGTCTGTTCCACTCATAGGTGTGGGTGAAGGGTTCACCGCTGCAATTCATTTTTGACAATGGGAGCTAAAAGAACCTCATCTCAGTAGAGGTCATGAAGCATTTGGGCCTACTAACCACACCACATCCACAACCATACAACATTGGGTGGCTTCACCAAGGATGAGATCTCCGAGTCAACAAACAGTGGCGTCTTCCCTACAACATCAAGCCCTTCACAAAGGAGGTGTTGTGTGATGTTTATCCTCCTGAGGTTTGTGATGTATTATTATGACAACCATACTTGTGGAAGCGACATGTTGTATATGAGTTGAGATCTCGCTATGTTATTATATATTTTGGCAATATGTTATCCAAGATACCATAGGTAGCTACCCCTACCGCCATCTCTTTGATCTCTACTAAGCAATGTAGTAAGATCATCTCCTAGACTAGGAAATTTGTTTTCTTTCCGATTCACTTGCAAAGTAAGGGGAAGAGCATAGCCACATCCATGGCCCTGGGGAAGGGTTCCTCCATGCAATAGAACCAGGTGGTGGAAGAATACATGGACATCTTCTCCTCACCCACATGGTTACCTTTGCACTGTCAGGTCAAGCATTCATTCGATCTGAATCCTAGAGCGCCTCTACCCAATGGGCCTATATATCTCCACTCCATTATGGAAATTACCAAGTACAAGCAATGACATCATCAACATCGGGTTCCACACAAGTTTTAGGTGGGCGACAAAGTTTCGTTGCATTTGTAGAAATAACGCCTTATCGGAGCCCATCGAAAGCTTAGGCCACTCCGATATGGTCCTTACACCATTACCAAGGCTGTGGGAGAAAATTGTTTTGAGCTCCACATTCCCCCATTCCTTGGCCTACACCTAGTGTTCAATGTGGACTGCCTTCGACCATACTTCCCGCCATTACTGGACACATCCAACATTGCAGAACAACTCACACCAATAGAGTTAAACCCAGATTGCATGGAAAAATCCACAAATGATCGGATTATGGACGCGCAGGTCAAGAAAACTTGTTAATAGAAGATGCAACTATATCGGGTTGTCAAAGTTGGCCAACTCCTGCACTAAGGCAAGTGGCTCACTAGGGACCAAGTTAAACAATAGTTTCCTTATCTCATGAATGCACTCAATGCAATGGGGACCATTTCTTCCTAAGGAGGGAGGAATTATCTAGGTGGATGTTGGTGGCCACCTGCCTATTCCACTTGGACCCCCACCACTTTCTCGTTCAATTTTTCAGTTTCCTTAATTATAACACAATTTTCTATTTTTGGCAGTTTTTCAGTCTACCCATTGGGCTTATATATCTCCACTCCATTATGGAAAATACCAAGTACAAGCAATGACATCATCAACATCGGGTTCCACACAAGTTTTAGGTGGGCGACAAAGTTTTGTTACAGTTGCAGAAATAATGCCTTACCAAAGCCCATCGGAAGCTCAGGCCACTCCGATATGGTCCTTACACCATTACCAAGGCTGTGGGAGAAAATTTTTTTGAGCTCCGGATTCCCCCATTCCTTGGCCTACACCTAGTGTTCAATGCGGACTGCCTTCGACCATACTTCCTGCCATTACTGGACACATCCGATTGCAGAACAACTCACACCAATAGAGTTAAACCCAGATTGCATGGAAAAATACACAAATGATCGGATTATGGACACACAGGTCAAGAAAAATTGTCAATAGAAGATGCAACTATATTGGGTTGTTAAAGTTGGCCAACTCCTGCATTAAGGCAAGTGGCTCATTAGGGACCAAGTTAAACAGAAGTTTCCTTATCTCATGGATGCACTCAATGCAATGGGGACCATTTCTTCCTAAGGAGGGAGGAATTATCTAGGTGGATGTTGGTGGCCACCTGCCTATTCCACTTGGACCCCCACCACTATCTCTTTCAATTTTTCAGTTTCCTTAATTATAACACAATTTTCTATTTTTGGCAGTTTTTTGGGTCCTGAACTTCCGGAGCCGTTTTGAGGCCCTAAATGACATTTTTTGGGAAAATCAGGGCCCAAATGAGCAGTTGATCAATGTTGTTTGGTCAAAAATTGTATTCCTAGGATAGATCTTTCTAATGAGGTATTGTGCACATTAAACATAGATCATATGCCAAAGTTATGACATCGGGAAGTTGATGTACCAATTTACCCAAACGGAGCCCATAGTTTTGGTGCTTCATCTCCAAGGTTAGGTTTTTGGATATTTAGGGTTTTCCATTGTTTCTCAATAATAAATAGGCCTTTGAGCCTCATTGTAACATAATTTAGAGGCATGTAGCCACCACATCTCTTCTCAGAGATAAGCTACCATCACATGAGCTAGTTTATTTCCATTCTGTATGTAAGCATAATTTATTCTTTAATATTAATGAAATGAAGTTTTACTTCTAATGCATCTCTATGTTCATGTTTATATCTGTATTTTGTTGTGTTTTTTAAGTTCAGATCACCAACCTCCTAGCTTGGCCACTGAGACTACGCAATGCACAATCTCTCTTGGCCTTGGCCCAAGACTAAACTACGCATTGTGCAGTTCTAGTCATCAAGCTTCCTGATCGGACTGTTGGGACTGTGCAATGCACAGTTCCCACATTCATCCAGTGACCTCTACCAGCCAAAATTGTGTAATTTTTCCCATCATGAGCCTAAATTGTTGCTTGATCTTGTCTTGAAGTTGCTTTAGTTTTTACTCTGACATTTGCTTGCCATGAGTGTCCTCTTTGTCCCAAAGGTACAACAATTGTTGAGAATATCTCAAGCGATTACAGTTAACATGGCATCCAAGAGAGATGCATCAAAGGAAACCATCGAGAGTAGTACCTGGGAAGTAGTTGAGCATATATCAGTTGATCTACCAGTTTATGCATATACTCAGCTGTTCATTGATAAGGGTTCAACACTAACATGGAAACAAATCAAAGATACGTTTGTAGAGAACTTCAAGGAAGACTTAGAGGGTCGACAAGTTTATCTTAGTGTCCAACAATTAGGCTTATACAAGGTTGCACGCAGGTAACCCACCTTCCTATGTGTGGACATTATCAGCTGGATTGTCTCACACACAAATTAATAGACTATGAAATTGAGTAGTGCCAACGGGATAGATCTTGTCACCTTCAGGGCAGAGACCTTTCAAAAGATATATCATTTACCCCAGCCGGTGAAGCACATGGAATCATTTTTCTATGCCACCCATAGCTTTGTGAACACTAGATATATTGTCAAGTGTTGGGTGAAAGAGACGTCAAATTTTAGACAAACACCTAATCATGCTTATAAGACAAAGTCCCTTAGGAAGGCTTATCCATTCTTGATCATCCTTTCCTGAAGGGTGGGTAGTTGTATTGGAACAATTGGTGAATGATGGGAAGCCATTCAACTGGTCATATTTGTTGGCTCATTAGTTGAATATCCATGTGACTAATGCTCGGAATCCACCCAAGAATGAGCAAGCAAGGTTTTACATGTTCGCATAACTGAATGCAATCTATGACCATCAATAGCTCCTTGGCAGGAGCTGGAAATGGACACCAAAATAGACCACTGTCAACATCTATTGCAAATTTCTTTTCGAATTCAACTATCGAGGAGTGATGGCAAAGCTAACTGACCATTTTATCATCTTGTTGTACAAACCTATCTTTGAGCAGGATCCACCTTGCATGTCCTGAGAAGCAATAGAGGCAAAAGAAAACATTGTAGATTCCTATGCCTCACCAGGTGGCACCTTCATCAGAGTTTTTGGCGGAGAGAAGCCTTCGCATATTCTACCAAGGTATGCCATTGACAAGTTGATCATGCAAGAAGTGTCATATCACCTCTCTATGGGGTTGTCAGTAGGATTGCATAGGAATAAGAAAGCGTCATGGCCCTCTCTTCCTTTTTGGATCAGATTACATGAGATTAAGAGTTTGAAGGATGCATATATCGAGGCTAAGGAGATAATGAATTTTGAGTTCAACACCAAATAATTTAATCTATATGATCCCCATGAGATTTGTAAGGACCACTATGTGAGGGTGTATTTTCCATGGATCCACGGGGCATGTCATTGGCTAGAGGAGGACCTTTGGAGGTACTGTTACAATGCCACCAAAATCCATGAACCGGTCAGTATAGCAATAACTTGGAAGGCTGCTCTGCAGATAGTAGTAGCTTCGGAAGCAATAACAACATCAACAATATGCAACAATCCAAGGCAGGACAAGGGGGAGAGGAAGATTGCTGAGAACCGAGAGGTAGATTAGAGCTGCAAAATGAAGGAAAATCCTCTCTTGGAGAAAGCAACTTTAGTAGTGGAAGCAAAAAGGGAGAAATGCATAAAGGGAGTAGAGCGAAGGAAGAGAGTAAAGTAGAGGCTGCAGGAAACATAACTGAAGCTGCAGGAGGCGAAGAAGAATTTGAAGGAGGAATAAGAGTTGAGGAGGAGAGAAAGAGAAGAGAATAAGAAGCGGGAAGAGGAACAAAGTCAAGGCATGACGATGAAGAAAACAACACCCATACAAGTTGATGAGTCAGAACAACCAACAACTGAGGAAGAGGGTGAACAAATGTAGGATCAAGAGCTTTCTCAAAAAATTAAGCAATTGATTGAAGTGATAGACATGGATTTGGAACATGAGACACAAAATGAAGATACTGACCTTATGCTGAGAGCATCAAAGGTCATCTCTCATTCTCTGCCACCTTTATTGTTAGAACCAACCCTGAGCGAGCAAGGAGAAATTATTCTCCTTGATGATGATCCAATCATGGATGTGTATAATATATCATTCAAGGAGTTGTAGAAGAAGATTGTACATGAACTGAGGAATCACTTTCCGAATGCAGAAGAAGATTGTACATGCACGGAGGAATCACTTTCCGAAAGATCACACATCACTTGCATTCATTAAGGAAAGGGTGATAGTGTCAGACACCAAGAAGCATCCAATTTCCCTTGTCGAAGCCAAATTGGCCTATGAAGGAGCAATGTAATGTCCCAAATGAAGAAAATTTGGAACAAACCATTCACACAAAATTATCACGCGCTTAACAAAAGATTGCCATGTACAAACCCAAATACAGGAAATTTGACAGAAACAATAAACCCACAAATTGCACTAAAATCTCATTGAAGATCACAACATGAAGAACAATGAGAAATGTAGCAACAAATCTAGCTTTATTATATAGAAATGTATGTTGATATAATAGCTGGGAATGGTCCTCCATATAATAGTGCTAATGCTGGCCTCCAAACTAAAACATGAAATAAATCACTACACCTATGTATTCTGAATGAATCCACCAAGGGGAGATCATGGGTGCTTGTGACTCTCACTGAATCACTCGAGGGTTTCTGTCTTGGGGCTATTTTTGAATTAGAGAACCACGTTCTCAAACCTCTCAATAAAGACAATACACAAATCCAAGATGTCTCCAAATGACCTTCTCCTCCTCTTTTATAGATCTCATGGATATATCTCTAAGCCTCTAGAAGCATCTTATTTTATTATTATTCTAGAAGCTTCTCCATTGAATTTATCAAGTGAGATTTTAATTTTATTTTATTTCACTTAAGTCACTTTTGTCCCTTTTTCTCCAATTAATTACTTTTCCTCTTCGACCACCATACTCTCTTCGACCACTGGACATCTCTTCTTAGCATGACATCCTATAGATCTTCTCTTTTTGGTTCCAACGAGTTATTACATTGAGGTGTTCCATCAATTACTCTCCCCGGAATGCCACCTCGAGGATAATTAATTAAGTTATGCCCAATAATAACACTGATCTTGAAATTTTTTAGAATGCAGCAGAATGAAAGGAAAACTGTCTGGATGATGGTATACACCAAGTGAATGCCATCAAATCCCATAAAAATTCCTCAAAACTCCATCGGGACCCCTGATGACATAAACCTGCTCCACTGACCTGGCCATCCCTTGCCCTGGAAATTCACCCTGGCTGTACTATGAAGGAGAATAAAAATGGGGACATGACAAGAAACAAGCTCAAATGTTAAGTACCTAATGACTGAGAATGAGCAACTAGAAAAGAACTTGTAGGATGTCAAGCAAGAGGCAAAAAAACTTCAAGCGTCAACGCAGAATGCAATTTCCATAATGGGGGGGGGGTGAGGAAAGTGATACACACTAAAGTATGAACACTTGAGGGTACAATGCAGAAGCTCTATGAAGAATTTGTCACCTTTCATAAAGTAATTGTATGTGTTCATGGCCTACAACAGTGGAGCAAATATTTTGTTCAAACTCTCAAGAATATACATGCCGCCATCGCCCATGTACAAGAGTTGAAAATGTGGTACAAAGGGGCCCCACTTGACTTAGTAAAGAAGATGAAGCCATAGGTAGAGCTGGAGAAAGCAAAGGTCTATATGTAATCTAGAACTACGAGTAGCTCGCCCCATTCATCAACAACATAAAAGCCTCATATGTGCAGTTGTACAATAATTTGTATCTCATGGTGAGGAATCACAACATCAATTAGTTTCCTCACCGATGCTAGACCCAAGAAGAAAGATTGACTAGAGATCGATGAGTACATGGAGAAGCTAAGATGGGAGGCCACCAGGGACCACTTGGAGCTGAACACACACAACATGTATAAGTAGATCGTTGGTCCTGTCAAGGTCAACAACATGTTGCACATGCTTCAGAATGAGTTCGATACAGGTTCCAAGATCACATACCTAGATGCCATGAAGGCAAGAGTCCACTTTCACAAAGATACCATCAAAAAATTATGGGACACCATCATGTAGTACCAAGCTTTTCATTAATATGTGACCGAGAAGCACCAAGTGCAGGTTGTCGAGTTGGTCTTTCCCTAAACTTCAGAATCATAAGGTTTTATCATGTTAGGTTGTCTCTATCCTATTTTGTCTTACATGGGTACATGTGGAAAATGTAATATTATTTGTAATATGTTGTAAGTGAAATTTCAAGTGTCATTAGTGGAATGTGAAAGGTCATCATGTTATGGAATGAGTTACTTGTAAAGAATTTGAAGAGTCACGAGGGAAATCAAATAGTCACAAAGGGGAATATCAAGGGTCACCCCACCCTTTGTTATAAAGAGAACCTCATAACTCATAGAACATGCTTTTGGGAGCCAGAATTTTAGCTAGGCTCAGGCTTAGAAAAGGCTTAGGAGTACTGTGAAGAGCCTTGGCTTCTCCATAACGTAGAGCAAGTATACTTCTTTGGAGGAGTAGGTGTCGTTGACTCTAATATTCCACTATTGGGGCTAGTGGTCGTCAATGTGTATGTATGGATGGAAATTTCACTTATAATAATAATATCAGAGCCAACACCCTTTCATGCATATGCTGTTATTGTAGTTGCTTTAACAATTTATGATGTTTAACTTAGGCATTTTCTTATGAACTACTTAGTATGAAATTGTATGAATCTTATTGAATGTGTGTTGTTGGATTAACTCATCACTTTAATTTGTAGACTATTCTGCATTTTAACTTGTGATGTCATTCCACTAATGTGCTCCTTTCAAGCTATGTACTATTACAGGCTTCTAAGGGGCGCACTTCCTTTTCCCCTTTGTGTGTTAGAACCTTCATGCATCACACTTGACTCTTCGTAGGGTCACACATTGCTCTCACCCAAAGTTATCATACTTACCTCTCCGTGCTATCGTGGTTAAGGCATTACACTACCACCCACTACTGGGACTCCTACTCCAAATGGTTTGAGGTCTAGTTGGGACTTCATATCAGGGAGATCCCCTGAATGTTGGTGGGTCCAACAATGTCAACATTTCTGGCTCTAGAAAGAGGGATAGATGACAAGATGATCCCTTGAAGTTTGTTTTGAATTTCTAGACATATTTCATGACTACTGTCCAAATCATAACTAAGACATGTTTTTCTAACTTTGCTGATTTCGTAGTGCTGATGAGCATCATCTATGATGTAGAGACCAATCCAGGGTTCTAGATTAGACTAAATTTAATGTCAACCAAGGTAGGTAAACTTAGAGGCACATGTCTAAATTTTATAGACCTAAAAGGATCTAATCTGTCTAAATAAGTGTCTAGTGTGACAGGCTACAACACTCTTTTACAAGAGATTGAAGTATGTTTCCTTTCACAATTTAAACACTTATATCATCTAATTTAATTAATTGTTCTAAAAAATAGAGTGTTACTAGTCTGAGTTCTCAATCCTCTTACAAGGATATAATTCACAAAAAATCTTTCAAATAACACACTAAACATACTAAAAATCAAATTCATGAAAACAGAGTTCATAGAAATATTTTGAAATTCAATGTTGAATTAAACCTTTTACAAGGACTTATTCAATAATTTTGCAATTGAATTTTCAAGCTACTACTATGAATCATAAAATAACAATCACAAGAACTTCTAATTAAATTGATAAACTCACAAGCAATGAAATGAAATAAAACGCTATTCAGATCTGAATACTAAATTCTATGAAACAGAAAAGAAAGTGTACCAATCCTCACGTAGGGCCCTTCCGCGCTTTCATGGCACACTTTGAAAAACTTCAAGTGATAAGAACGTTAACTCATAAACACCATAATTGATGAAATTCTGCCTTTGATTAAGTTCTGCGAATAGATTACATTAAAAACAGAGTTCTAGAATACACTTATAGTCTTAAGTCTGCTCTCTTCAATGTCTTCACTAGCATTTTTTTTTTTTTTTAATAATAATCAAAATCCTCCTATTTATTAAAATTTACAACCAAAAAGACTATGCTCGTTCTTCCTAATCCTAACTGATTTCTAAAACAAATCGAAATCAGTTTAGGGTCCCTAATCTTAAGCAAAAGATCAAGTACATTCATTATAACTTCAGATTTTTCTGCTGAATAGGCTGGGTTTGACCAGCATTGACCATGTATTCAGGAGCTCCAAATTTGATGCTAAATAGATTTTCCACCATGTATGTACATCCTAGATCACGTCCTTATCTTCTGTTTCGATTTTCCTACCATGCCACATGTCACAACATAAACCAATTACAGGAAGTCATTACATCCCATAATTTTGTTGAAAAATTCCAATTTTTAACATAAAAATCCATAAATTAAATTTAATGTAAAATAACAATTATAATGCTTCATTAATCAATTTCAATGGACTATGCGGAGTTTATGGAAGAAAATGGTAGATAAATGATGGATTTTTAGAAGAAAAGAATAGCAATAAAATAGTACCAACATCTCCCCCAAACTCAATGATTTAGCATGTCCTCATGCTAATCCTGATGTGCTCCCTTTATATTATGTTTCTGCTTGTCCCTCTGCTGCTTGTAGCAATACATCTACATTCTTCTAAACTTGGGCATTCTTCTGAACTCGGGACTCATGTTTCATATTCCTATATTTTTATTTGAGAACTTTTTTCTGATTGTACCATTTTGTCGCCCATTTGCATATTTCAGTTTGATCAGTCTTAAGTTCTTTGACTTTCTTCTTCAGTTTCTCATTTTTTTGCTGAATCTTCTTGCTCTGAGCTCTCAACATTTCATTTTCCTTCTTTATGACCTTCTCTAACATGTTTGCTTCCATCAATTCCTCTTTTAGCTCTTCAATCTATTTCTCAAACCTTCTCTGTTTCTTGTTTGTAGGTGCTGGCTCTTTCCTTTCTCCCTTGTTACTCTCAGTTTCCATTTCTGCTTCCTGTTCTGGCTGTGAATTAACACTGCTTTCAATTTCCATTGGCGCATTTTCATTCGGCTCTGGTTGATCATATTATGTCTGATTCCTTTTTATTCTCCTTGATCTTCTCTTATAAGTAGTGAAGATTTTATCTTTTTCAATTTTCTTGGCAGTTTCTTGCCTCATCCTTCTTGTCCTTACACTACTGCTGGGTTGAGGAACATTGCTTGACTTAAGCTCAGGGACTTCCTCATCAATATCAATCATAAAATCTATGCTTTCTTGCTTTTCCTGTTCATCTTCTCTAATTTTGATTTGATTGTCAAGTAAAAATTCTTTCCATGTTTTTCCTCTCCTCTGCAACTCAAATTCAATTAGAATTTTGATCAAACCAAAATGATACAAACTCATATCTTCATTACCTTTTTGTTTCTGAATGGTCTTCGACATTTTAGTTAAACTTTGTAAGAGAAAATAGGGTAGACTAATAGTGCATTGACCTTTTAAGTGCAACAAATTTTTTATGTGATATAGGTATACTATACTGTAACATCCTTCACATGTAACAAATTTTTGAATAATGTATACCATTTCATCCCATGGGTGAATTAACCAACTTCTAGGAACACCCTTTTTCCAATTGATAGATGAAACCCTTGACCTAGACATAAACTGAGTCCACGATTTTTCTCTAAATTTCTTGGTTTTGAAATACTTTTCCCCTTCTGGACTAATTTCCAATGTTTGTGCTATTGTATCCTCTGAAATTCTAAAATAGAAATTTCCTATTAAAGCTTTCTCTCCATTGAAGGAAAATGCAAATTGCTTCGTAACCTCTTATTCAATCAGGGTTTTCAACTTGTTACCTCTTTTCCTGCATTACACTGAGCTGACCTGGTTAACGTCCTCAATTCTCTGAGCTTACTTCTTCAATTGCCTGAGCTGACCTGGTTAACGTCCTCAAATTCTGGGCGGAAGTAAAAAAACTCTGGATAAGCTTGTCTGCTATATTTTCTCCTTTTATAGCACCTACTATCTCGACCCTCTTTAAGAAACTCAGAGTCTAAACATTAACTCCGTAACTAACTTTATGAACTCAGAGTTTTATAAAAATAAAAAATAAAAACTCAACAGCTGACCTTCATTTTGCTTGACGTCATAAGATCCAATTGCTATGATGATAACGCAGAGAACAGAGTCTTCAATTAGGGGCCGTAAGTTTGTTTGCAGAGTCAGAAGGCGCATTCAAATCATGAATACAGAGGAGCAGTGTTGATTTGCAGAAGCATAATCATGATAACACAATATGCAAATCGTGTGATGATAACGAATACATTTCATAAGCAGATTTGGGTCAGAAGATTGTTTTTGTAACTCCAGCAGTCGAAATGAATGAAATCATTTGAGGACAGACGGTTAACAAATGTCTCTCCATTGAACGGACTTTTACATTGAGTATCCACTACTTGTTGGTACTTTATTGACAGAGGTCAGATTTAAAAATGATGAGTTTATGAAAAGGTTTGAAGAGCGTAGTAGGAATAGAAAATAAAAATAGGCTAAGGTGTGATAGGGAAATGGAAATGATCATATAGAAATAGGCAAAGTGATAATGAGGTGAGTATTTAGGGAATATTACAAAGGTTATGGGTATTAGGATTTTTGAAATTGATAACAAGAAATAATAATTATCATTTTTAACACAAATAATTTAAGAATTTTAAATGTTAAAAATAAAAATTTCAACAATACATTACACTTGTTGTTGACAAAATGCTGATTTGGCTTGCACAGGTATGACTGATCGGTTTGTACAGGTATGACTGATCTGTTTGTACAGGTATGATTGATCTTCATTTTCTAAAATAGGTCCCTTTGAAATGAAATTGAATATAACAGGTCCCTTTAAAATCTGAAGAACCATGTTTGTGAAGCTTCTTTTATCCTTGGCGTTGATGTAGCCTTGATTATAATTCTGATGATAAGCAACCTTTGAAAACTTTGTTGAAGTAGCCTGATGTATCTTTAATGCAGTATTTAACAGGTTCCTCTGATATTGGTGATGTTGACATAGCCTTCTGAACAGGTCCCTCTGATATTGGTAATGTTGACATAGTCTTCTGAACAGGTTCCACTGCATATCTCATTGCTTGCATAGGTCCCTCTAATTAGGACAAAAACAACTCTTTGTTGGAATACTGAATTACTGAAACAAATTCCTTGAAGATTTAAAAATGAGGAGATGAGATAGGGAAAAATCACTGTTTCTTCTCCCCCACTAAGTCTTTGACTTGTCCTCAAGTCATTATTGAATTGCTGAAAAACAGAGAACAAGTAGAACAAAGAATTCTTACCAGCCAAATGATTGGTTTTCTAGTAAGAATTCGGGTTTAGAGTGTGCAAGAGTTTGGTTTTCACATCTAAACCATTATTATTATTTTTTTTTTTGTATTTTTTTTGTATTTTTTCTTTTATTGTTTTTATATTTTTATTATGTTTTTTTTATAAGAAAGAAATTGAATTAACTAAGGTAGAGATATCACAGCTGAAGGCTACAATATCTCAACCTCCCTTTGCTGAGATACAGTTTGAATAAAATCTTCTTTGCTGATGGGCTTATGATAGAGTTTCAACCTATGTCCATTGAAAATAAAGGTGTTGCCTTCTCCATCAATTGTAGTAAGCTTGATTGATCCATTTTCATATACTTGAACTATTTCATATGGGCCCATCCAATGTGTTGTAAATTTGGCTTTATGATCTCTGAATTTAGAGTCAAAGAGTAAAGCCCAGTCTCCTTCTTTGAACTATTTCTTTTTAATGTGTGCATCATGCCACTGCTTCCTTTGTTTCTGCATTAGGATTGTTCTCTCCTCTGCTTGCTGCCTCATTTCATCTAACTGGTTCAATTGCATAATTCTCTCTTTTTGTGCTTCATTGAGATCAATTCCTAAATCTGCAGCCATCTTATAAGTATGTATTTGAAATTCAATAGGAAGCATTACCTCTTTTCCATACACCATCTGATATGGTGTAAATCCTGTAGTGTTTTTCCACGTGATTCTGTAAGCCCAAAGTGAATCTTTGAGCTTCTCTTCCCAATTCTTTCTGTTCATTGCTACTGTCTTAGTGATAATTCCTTCCAATGTTTTATTTGTAGATTCCACCTGGCCATTGGTCTGTGGATGGTAAGGTGTACTTTTCTTGTGCTTGATTTTATATTTTTCTGTGATGTCTTGGACCAGCTTTGAAGTAAACTGAGTACCTTGATCTGTCACTATCTCCCTTGGTACTCCCTACCTTACAAAAATTTCTTCAAAAAGGAATTTTACCACTGTTTGTTCAGTTGCCCGGACTAGTGCTTTTGCTTCAGCCCATTTTGTCACGTAATCAGTACATACTAGGATGTACTTTTTGCCTTTTGAAGTTGGATTGATGGGTCCTACAAAATCTAGAGCCCATTTTTCAAATGGCTCTAAATGTACTTGAGGCTTAAGTGGCATTTCATCTGTAGTTGTTGGTCTGCCCATTCTTTGACAGTTGTCACAACTTTTCACATACTTCTTGGAATCCTTAAAAATAGATGGCCAATAGTATCCAAGACTGAGAATCTTGAATGTTGTCCTTTTTGCTGCAAAATGCCCACCACACGGATCATCATGACAAGATTTTAAAATATCAATTATTTCATCATTTCTTACACGCCGTCTAATAATCATATCATAACTGGTGTAAAATAAATCTCCATTAACCCATGAATATCTAGCACTTTGTTTGATCAACCTCTTCTTTTCCTTTGGAGTAAAATATGGAGGTGTTTTTCCTGTGGACAAATAATTAGCTAAGTCAGCATACCAAGGATTCACTATTGAAATTGCAAATAAATTTTCATCTGGAAAAGAATCTTCAACTGGAACAATCTCACCTGAATTTTGCAGTCTAGAAAGAAAATCTGCCACTTGATTCTCCTTACCTGGTCTATCTAACACTGTAATATTAAATTCCTGTAATAATAACAGCCATCTGGTAACTTTTCCATTAGTGATTGGTTTATTCATTAAATACTTAATGGCAGAGTGGTCAGTATGTACAAAAACCTCATAACCAGTTATATAATGTCGGAATTTATTCATAGCATGTATGATTGCAAGCATTTCTTTTTCAGTGACTGTGTAGTTTAATTCTGCAGGTGTTAGATTTTTACTAATGAAATAGATGGCATAATTAAAAGACTCCTCTTTTTGGCCTAATGAGGCACCTACTGCAGTATCAGATGCATCTATAAAGATGTGAAATGGTAGGTTCTAGTTAAGTCCTTTTAAGACTGGTGTGGTTGATAACTTTTCTTTGAGTGTTTCAAATGCTTGCTGACAATTATCATTCCAGTTGAAAGGTGCATCTCTTGCTAGAAGCTTAAACAAAGGCAAAGCTATTTTACTAAAATGTTCAATAAACCTTTTGTAATAGCTTGCATACCCAAGAAAACTTCTTACCTCTTTTTGAGTCTTCAGAATTGGCAAATTGACAATGATCTGGATTTTTGATGGATCAACTTTAATGCCTTGAGAAGAAATATAGTGTCCTAATACTATCCCTTCATTTAACATCATAAAACACTTTTCATTGCTCAGGGACAGATTAGCTTCAATACATCTCTTCAAAAAATTTTCAAGATTCTCTAATGCATGCTCAAATGAATTACCATACACTGAAAAATCATCCATGTAAACTTCAACACAATCATGAACTAAATCAGAAAAAATAGCTAATACAGCTCTCTGAAATGTAGCTGGAGCATTGTAAATTCCAAATGGTAAAACATTATAAGCATAAGTGCCCCAAGGAAAAGTAAAAGTGGTTTTGTCCTGGTCCTCTAAGGCTATCATGATCTGGTTGTAGCCACTGAAACCATCAAGAAAAGAGAATGATGATTTCCCATCTAATGTGTCTAGCACTTGGTTAATAAATGGTAGTGGGAAATAATCTTTGAGGGTTGCTTTGTTCAATTGTCTATAATCAACAAAAATCCGCCACTTACCATTTTTCTTGGGCACTACTACCAATGGGGATACCCACTGACTATCAGAGATAGGATAGATAAAATTGACTTTCAACAGTTTTTGTAATTCCTTTCTAACAATATCTTGAAGCATGGGATTCATTTGTCTCTGTGGTTGCCTCACTGGTTTGATATTACTATCCATATAAATATGGTGAGTGCATGTTTCAGGGTGAATTCTGTGCATATCGGTGTAGTCCCAAGCAAATGCTTTCTGGTATTTTCTCAATAATTGAATCAATTTTTCCTCCTGAGATGATTCTAGGTTAGTGCCAATATTCAAAGTTTTTCCTGGACTAATCTCTATGGTTTTGATCTGTGTGTTTGTGATAGATTGGATAGGAAAAATGTTTTGAAATGTTGTTTTCAAGGAATAAATGGTGCATGTTTCCTGAAAATTTTGTGCCAAAAGTTCATCTGCAACATGGTATTGGTCATTTCTCAATTCTTCAGAAACATCAAGTTGAGAAAGGAACAATTCTACCAAATCATCATTATTATGTTCTTGAAAATCATAGATTTGGTTAATGCTGAAAATAGATTGAACTTCTACCTTATCATTGTATTTATCATCAAGCCATAAATTGTGTACTACTGCTGGTGATTGTGCTGATGGGTAAAGAGTGAATTGTTTTCTTTCAGTTCCTCGTGAAATGATCATATTACCCGATCTACATCCTATGAATGCATCAGCAGTTGCTAACCATGGTCTACCAAGGATGATAGGGTGTCCTCCTAAATTGGATTTTGGCTGAAGAACTAAAAAGTCCATTGGATACTCCCAAGAGTCCAGTGAAACAATTATGTCCTCCAAAATCCCTTCAGGAATCACTTTAGACCTATCAGCGAGTTCTAGAACAATTGTTGTGTGCTACAAGTTTGTGAGCTGGAGCGTTTTCATGGTTTCAAGAGTCATCACATTTATTGCGGCCCCAAGGTCAATTAAGGTGTTTGGAATATGTATGTTGTTAATGATTGTAGTGACTCTGGGAATACCAGGATCAACATACTTTTCCATTGAAATGGTGTTTGTCATAAGGCCAACTAAATGTCCAATAACATGAATAGTTTTTGGATCAACTCTTTTCCTAGTAGGCTTTTTAAGGCACAGTTCTCTGATGGCTTTAGTATATCTGGAAATGCCTTTTATGGCTTGTCGTAGTGGAATTTTTAAATAGACATTCTTTAGCTCATCTAAAGCATCAAACTGTGGTATAGACATGGGAATTTTTTTTTGGACCAATCTGTCTGGAAAAGGTGGTGGATGCAACAGTTTCACTTGTTTATTTTTGATGTCATCATTTTGTTTCCTTTGAATTGGAGTTTCATTTTCATTTTCTTCGTTTTCTTCTTGCTTATCAGCTGTTGGATATTCTTTGTGAAGTACCTTACCAGACCTCAAATTGATATTTTGCAAAGGTAATGTGGCATATGATGGTCCCTCGTCTACATTATAAGCTGGTCTCTCTGCTCTGTTATTTGGATTTGGTACATGTTGAGAAGGGATTTGAGTAGGTCTAGGAGGTTGTTGGTTAGATGGAAGTTGTAATTGTGGTGGATTTATTGGTGGAGGAGCAGGAAATGCTTGTTGAGTGGGTTGGGGTTGATGTGGGTAAAAAACTTGCTGCTGAGGATATTGCTGATATGGTTGAGGATATGGCGAATATGGCTGATGATATCATTGATATGGTTGCGAATATGGTTGGTATGGTTGATATTATTGAGAGTATTGCTAAGATGGTCTCCATTGTTGTTGTGGGTAATTTTGGTGCTGCCATGGCATGAGTACATTCCACAAATTCTGAGCATACATCTGATCATGTGCAGGAAATTGCAAATTCTAGTTTGGGAACATACCTTGAGGTGGAGGTCTCGGCTGCCATGGTCTCTTTGCGCCCTTGAAATACACATTCTCCATATCTGTGTTAGCTGCCACATTACAATTCTACAAAATCTTGACTTTAGAGCAATGAAATATATCATGACTTTCAATACAAAAGGCACAAACTTGAATGTTTTATAATGGGCAATCTTTTAAGGCATGTTTCTTCCAGCATTTTGGACAAAATACAGCCATCATTTGATCTTCCTCTTCTTGTCTTTTCCTAGCTTTGAGAGTGTCAATTTGAGTTCCTAAGGTACTCAATAGATCTATTTTGAATTCCTCTAACAAATTTCCTATTTCAACTCGTGTGACACTTGCTGAAGTAGATTTTGTGGCTTTGGATGATATGGTTCTTTTTCTAATTTTGGCTTTGCTCCTAGAATACTTTTCACATAAATGAGCAATTTCTTCGAAAGGTAAGGTGGAAATATCACCTTTTCCCATCAAATTAATATCATCTAAGTATTCCTCTCGAATGCCCTTCAAAAATATTGTTCGAATGAGATCAAGGGTCATGGATCGATGTTTTGATTTTTGTAAATTGTAAGCAAATCGTTCCAAGTACTCCTCTAGATGTTCATCCTCTTGTTGATTCATCCTAAAGATATCATATTTAGAATATTTCAATCTACAATAAGGTTGGTATTTCTTTAGGAATATTCTTCTCATGCCATCCCAATCAATTATTGCATGCTCACCAAGTCCCATGAACCATCTTAGTGTTGATGCTTTTAATGTTGCTGGGAAGAGTCTAAGCCTATGGGCATCATCTGTGTAACCATATGTTCGACATACAATGTCAAACTCAAACAAAAATGAATCTGGATCTTCTGAAGCCATGCCATAAAAGTTTGGTAACACAGAAGGAGGTATGTTTTTCATTTTTATTTCCTCATCATGATTGTCTTCTGGTTCGTGAATAGGAAATTTAAAGGTTGACTCTTCCTCCTCTCTTTGATCTTGTTGTTGTTTAGGAGTGGGTCTTCTTGCTGATCCTCCTCCTTCCTCGGCCATTTTTATAGATTCCTCTGGTGATTTAATTGCTTGTTCAATGTCACTTGTTCCAAAGATTTGTTCTAGAGATTGTTGAGTTATTTTTCTACTTTCTCTTTTTGTAGAGGATTCAGGGAGATGTTTCTTCTGTGATTCGTGTGCCAATAGGATTTGTCTCTCAATAAGTGTAAGTCTTTGGCCTGATTTGTGTTTATCCTCTAATTTTTGTATGGTGACTTCCTCAACTGCTGTTGTGTGTTCAATTTTTCCTAAAGGGTCTGCTCCTGGTGGTAGGTTATTTTTTGGATGGGGGGTTTTTATGAATCTACCTTTATTATCTCTAGGTCTAGGCATAAGCAAACATGACTTCTAAAATGACAATTGAAATCAAATCTATGTTGTGTTATTGTTTGTTTTTGTTTATTTTAAATTTTTTCTATATTTTGTTTTTTTCAAAATCCTCTAACTGGGCCTCCCTAGCAACGGCACCAAAATGTAGTGGCCAATCTAGGGTGCTAGATTAGACTAGATTTAATATCAACCAAGGTAGGTAAACTTAGAGGCACGTGTCTAAAGTCTATAGACATAAAAGGATCTCATCTACCTAACTAAGTGTCTACTGTGATAGGCTACAACACTCCTTTACAGGAGATTGAAATATGTTTCCTCTCACACCTTAACACTCAGATCATCTAATTTATCTAACTGTTCTAAAGAAACAGTGTGTTTCTAGACTGAGTTTTCAACCCTCTTACAAGGATATTATCCACAAAAAATCTTTCTAGCTAACACACTAAGCATTCATGAAAATCAAAATCTCTTTTAAGCACACTGAAATTTTAAATACTTTGAAATCTAATGATCGATCAAATATTTTACAAGATATTGTTCAATGATCTAGCAATCAAATTCTCAAGCTATCACCATGAATATTATTTGCAAGAACTTCCAATCAAATCGATAAACTCACAGGCAAGGAAATAACATTAAACGCTATTTACACTATTCAGATTCGAAAACGCTATGGAAATGAAATTAAAAGTATACCAATCTCCATGTAGGGCCCGTCCACACTTCAATGGCACACTTAAGAAACTTCAAGAGATGAGAATGTTAACGCATAAGCACTGTAAGGGTAAAATGATGACTGTAATTAAGTTCTGGAAGTTGAATCACATGCAAGGGCAATGTTCTGGAAACAATACACAAGGATAATAACCGTTCTGGACAATACAATACACAGTCTTTTATCTGCTTGTCTCCTATCCTATATTCACTAACTTTTCCTTCTAAATCGAATGTACATACATTATGCAGATGTTTCTGCTTTTACAAAAGAGTGATTTTTATCCTTTGTAATCTTAATTGATTTCCAAAAGCAAAACGAAATTAGTTTGGGAAACTTTGGCTTTTTACTGCCTTTGTGACCAAAAAGGCTGGGTTTGACCAGCATTGACCATGTATCCAGGAGCTTTAGATTTGTTGTTGAATAGATCTTTCACCATGTATGTACATTCTAGATCACATTCCTATCCTTTGTTTTGATTTTCCTGCCATGCCACGTGTCACATCATAAACCATTTACAGGAAGTCATGACATCCTGTAATTTTTGTTGAAAATTCCTAATTTTTAACATAAAAATTCACAAATTAAATTTAATGTAAATTGACAACTATAATGCTTTGATTAATCAATTCAATGGACTATGAGGGGTTTATGGGAGAAAAAGATAGAAAAATGATGGATTTCTAGAAGAAAAGGATGGCAATGAAATGGTACCAACACTCATTATGCTTGCTCAGCGTTTTTGGTGTGCGCACGCAGAAGATGTTCTAGATGACCTAGGCAAACAAGCTGGTCTGATAAATACAAATCTAAAATTGCCCTATGATGAGAAACAATCAGAGAATCTAGAAAAATAAGAAAGAAGAAGAAGGAGACATAAGAAGAAGGCCAAAGAAATTCCAAAGTTTCACATAGATATGAGTGCACCCAATTATTGGGTTCTAGAGGAAGAAGAAGAAACAGTAACTGCAACCAGTGCAGAAGAGGGTACTTCTAAAGACACTGTAAAGCTAACCAGTGAAAGAGAGATATATAAAACAGATAAACCTTTTGAGTCAAAGAAAGAAGTCATGACCCTTGAACACGCTGCCTCTAAATTCCCTTCTTTCATCTTGCCATCTATAAATAATCAAAATAAGGCACACATTTTGAAAGAAGTTAGTAAATACCCTCGTTTTGAAGAAGACTTGTATGCTGCTAATACAAGTGGCTATATCTTAGATCTAGATAATTCTTCAAATCCTGGAGAATCAATCCGGATCTGGATAGGTGCTCTATATCAGATGCAGGTCACAACAAAATTGGATAATGTATCCATCATGGTCCTAGCAGAAAAACGCATGACTGATATAGTCTATGATTGGTGGATGGGACCATCCGAAGCAGAAAGAAGAGCCATTATGGAAGCCCAACTGTCTACATTGGAATTTCTATTAAAAACACAGTTCGTGCCAGAACCAGTTGATGAGAGAAAGCAAATAATACCATATCTTAGTAGAATGGAACTAAAAGATCTAAAATGTCTTGACCAATTCGGAAAAGATTTTACGACTAAAGTTTTTAAAGCTAATCTCTAAAATGATGTGGCTCAAAAAATTTCATTTTTGTCAAAATTACTACGCAATCTAGGAGACCTCATTATGAAAGATCTAGATGTACAAAACAAAAGACTAGATCAAGTTTATTGGGTTGACCTTATTTTTAGAGTTACAGAGAAAGTTAAATATTTATGCTGGCAGAAGAAGGTGCATGACATCACACCCAGTTCAGATGTCTGCAAAATAATGCTACCATGGACACCTTTCAGAAAGAAGAAGAAAACAAAAAGGTATGGTAGATTTAAACCCAAGAGAGTCTCAAATCCAAAAAAGCCTTTCCGTAAGTATAAATTTTTGAAGAAAAGATCTAGGCCCAGAAACAACAACTGTTGTTTCATCTGTAAAAAGGAAGGACATTTTTCACGAAAGTGCCCACAGAATTCATCTAGTAAGCTTAAAGCCTGCATAGATATAGAAGTGTTTCAAGATGATTGGTCAGTAGTAGAGTCAGAAGATGATATTTTAGATGTATATATTCTAACTGAAATATCAAATGCAGAAGAAGAAGAAAATGTTCAAAAAATGAACATATGTCCATCACGTTCTGACGATGAATTTTCAGAAGAACTCCATTATAGTGAAGAAGAAAGTGACACTGAAATCACTAGTGAGACATCAGATGATTCAGAAGAGGAATCTGCAACTTCACAGTCAAAACAGTTAGATCCATCAGTACCAAAAGGTAAACAACCTATTTTACCTTTTCTAGAAGTAAATGCTTTTCGTCCATTTCAGGAAATAACAACAGCCTCAACCAGTCTTCCACAACCAGAGATTACTAGAATAGAAGAGAATACTTTGTTGAAAAAGATAGTCAAGACTAATAGCCTTATTTATATCCCGGTTCAAGTCCAAGTGAAAAATGAATGGATATTTGTAGATGCATTCATAGACACCGATGCATCGAATAATTTGGCTAGACCATCTTTGTTCAAATCTCTCTGGAAACCCTTACAAAATATACTAGTTTCAAAAACCATTGGAGGATCTATGAGATTAACTCACTATGTAAGCAATATTTCATTGAAAGTTGGGGGGAGTATTGTTAAGATCTTTGCAATACAACATTTTGATCCCTCATCTAGTTTAATGTTTGGAATGCCATTCTTACATTCTATGCTTCGAGTAACAATCAGCCAAGATAAGATGATTATCAATTTGAAAAAGAAAGCTATTTCTGTACCTAGATTGTTTATTACAAACTCAGAAGAAAGACATGAAAATAGCCAAAAAAGAGTAGGAGCTAGAAAGCCAATGAAATATTCTAACGATTGGTAGGAAGTCCTACAAATTTATGAAGCAAGAGCAAAATCTAAAACAAAACAATTGGCATGCATAGAACAAGATGATATCCAAAAGAGACTTCTAAAAATTGCTCGGAAAACCCACAACAGTTTTGGGAAACAGAAAGTACGATGCAAGAAATTGTAACCTTGCATGATAACGGAGTCAAAGGAAAATTAATTCCCTGTACTCCCTCAGATGAGCAAGAAATAAAAAGACAAATTAAAGAATTACTACAAATGCAGCTCATTGAGCCAAGTGAGTCTCATTACGCTTGCTCAGTGTTTCTGGTAAGGAATCATTCTGAGATAGTTAGGGGAAAACCCAAAAAGGTGATAAACTATAAACCCCTCAATGCCATCACTCAAAGTTTTAACTATCCATTGCCAAGACCAGAGACCATAATCCAGAAAATACAACACAGCAAGGTATTCAGTAAATTTGACATGAAGTTTGGATATTATCAGATTTAGATACAGCCAGAAGACCGGCATAAAACTGCTTTTATTTGTCCAGACGGATTTTACCAATGGAAGGTTGTCCCCTTCGATTTAAAAAACGCCCCTGCATTCTTCCAGAGAAGAATGGATTTTATTTTTTCTAAGTATGATTTTATTGTTACATATATTGATGACATCCTCATTCACAGTCCAGATGTAAAAACCCATTTAGAGCATCTAGAACTTTTTCTAAAAGAAGTTTAGCAGCATGGTATAGTTCTGTCAGAAAGAAAAATGTCTTTATTTCAAGACAGTATAGATTTTCTGGGAGTGGCAGATGCGACGACGATCACCTGACGATAGCTTGGGGCAGAACCGTTGTGCTTGGAAGTGGATAAGAATGTCACCATACCAAGGGTCAGTAGTGTCGATAAGATAAACAAATTCATCTGGAAGAGGATCATGGGCTATCTTGTTAGGATCGACAATGGGAAGATCTGACAAAAGTTCAGCGAAGACTAGGGAATTTTTCACCTTGGTAGTAGTGAAAACCAAATGAAATTGTTGGAGGATCACGATCCATTTTGAATATTTCCCTCCAATTACTTGATGAGACAAAATGCATCTCATGGGATTTTCCAAGGTGATGACAGTAGTTTGTCACATTAGTATGTAATGTCGGAAGTAGTTGATAGCAAAGATGACTGCCAATGACAGCTTTTCCACATGTGAATATCTGATTTCGGGCCTAGCCAGGCCTTTTGATAGATAATATCACATGTTCACTCCAATCATCATGAGTTTGAACCAAGACCATTCCTAGAGAGGATGGCGAGGCTGCTAGTTATAGAAGAAAGTTGCATCCATAATTGGGAGCACTAAGGAGTGGGGCTGATATAAGCGCCTTTTTCAAGGCATCAAATGATCGTTGACCTTGATCATCCCACAGATATGACACTCCCCTCTTAAGTAGGTGCATAAAGCCTTTCATCAACTCAACATATTTTACGATGAACCATCGTAAAAAGTTTGCTTTCCCTTGCAAACATTGGAGCTGCAAAATGGATTGTGGTTCGGGAAATTGAGTAATTGCCTTTTCCTTATTGGGATCAACCCTAATCCCATACTTGGATACAATGAAACCATGTAAGCATCTAGACTCGACAAAGAAAATGAATTTATGCAGATTCAGACGTATGTTATAAAACTGGCACCTAAGAAAGATAGCTCTTAAATGATCTAGGTGTTGCACTCCTTGCTTGGAATGGCATGGAAGGTCATCGAGGTAAGCTTGAATGATATGCATGATATCATGAAATCCATAGTCCATGGCCCTTTGAAATGTTACTCTAGCATCCTTTAAACTGAATGGGAATTTTCGATAGGAAAATATTCCCCATGGGAAAACGAAGGAAGTTTTGTGCTAGTCTTTGGGATTTATAGCAATCTGGTTGTGACCCGAGAATCCATCCATGAATGAAAATGATTCACAACTAGCACAGTATTCAATGATTTGGTCAATGAACGGTGTTGGATAATTATCCTTTGGACAGGTGGCGTTCAAGTATCGATAGTCGACACATACACGGATGGTTCCTTGTTTCTTATCAACATGAACCAGATTGGAAACCCATTCCATTAAGGGAGCGAGATAGAAAAAACCAACACGTAATAAATTTTCCACCTCAATTTTAATGGTTGCCATTTTGCAAAGGTGGACTAGTCGAAACCTTTAGCAGACATGTTTAGCATTGTCATATATCTTGATATCATTCTTGACAATGAATGGATCTATGCCGGGCATTTCCTCGTAAGACCAAGAAAATACATCACGTAATTCCTTAAAAAGGCATGTGAAGCTTTCAATTTCCTCAGGATTGCAATTTTCTCTAATCTGGATGATTTCCACAGTGCCTATTGTGACAAAAATATTGATGAGAAATGTCTTCGAAATATTTCCCATGTTTCCTTCCGAGTCCAAAGTTTCGATAGTCGTATATGGTGAGGAAATGATTTCAAGTGCATCAGGTGAGAGGATTTGAAGAGGCATCATGTCTAAGTCAAATATCGAAACACGATGGTGCGAGTCCTCCCAAGGTCGCTCTTCTAAACTTATGATCTCTCTAATGGCTTCATCCGTAGGTAGGACTTGATTGAGGGTATTGAAAGAAGGAGCAGTTATGGGAGGGGCAGTGATACCATTGGCCGTGACCAAAGTGACTAGAGATTCAGATGAAGATTGAATGGCCTGGTAGGCCAATTCAACTGGTGACAGTGGCATTTGTTCTCCATAAGTGTTAATGTTTGAGGGGACAGTAAGATCCAAGTATTGGTCGGTTCGTGAGGAATGGATGAAACCATATTGACCATCTATGGAACCATTGGTGGCAGAAGAGGGAAACAACCCATCAGGGAAGAGCACTTCAGTAGACCAGTACCGATACTGATGTAAGAGTCAGGTACACCACCCACTAAGGGTACAGAGCCACTTGGTAACGGGGAATAGTCAGGGGTAAGAAAGGATAGCTGGTCCACAGTGACTACCTTTCCATCCAATGGAAATAGGATGATGCAAAAGATAGTAGACACAATGGTAGTCATGGCATAAGTCCAAATGCGACCCAACAAGAGATTATAGTCGAGCTTTCTATCTATGACTTCGATGTCCACTGTTACCGTTTTCCCATACAACGTGATGGCGTAGCTAGCTAGGTAACCTTTTGGGATGCAAGTGTGGTCATCAAAAGCATTAAGGGAATTCGATGGCGTGGATAGGGTTGGAGAACCCAAAGCGAGCCAACATGAAGCCAACATTATGCAAGTAGAAGCACCTTCATTAATGACAGTTCTATGTATACCTTTACTCTTCGAAAAGATTTTCACCTGAAATGAAAGCTCATGATAAAGGGGAGGTTTACACTTTTCCATGTCAAAAATTGCAAGCATGGAATCTTGTGGGTCGATACGGCCAATGGCCGAAAGCAAAGATTTTCTTTGTGCTAGACATGTTTGTAATACTTCGAGCACTAACATAGTCGACGATGCTCACACCAAGTCTTCTACAATGTTGTATGTTTGGGAGGCACATGTAGATGTATTGTCCATTTCATGTTGAAATGACCCTTTAGGGGGGTGAATCACAAGGTCAACAACCAGCCTTTCAATATGAAGATCATTAGGCGAAGTTTGGTTTTGAATTGAGGAGGGTTCCTCTACATGAGCAACAGGAGCTCCATAAGATTTGGCTCTGGTTTGTAGATCTACCATTTTAAATGTGTAAATGGTAGAGGGTCCTTCACTAGTTGAAGGATGTTGCGAACCACCATATCCCCCTTATGGGGGTTGGGGTTGGTTCGCAATAAGGTGTTGCTGCTGCTGAGTGGGGAAATGATTATTCAGGACAATAGAGGTGCTTCCTGTATCCTTTTTAGCAATGAAATATGTGCACTCTTGAAGACGCGGGCAGTGATAGGTCATGTGGTCTTTGGCACAGATTTTGCAAGGGAATATGGTGGGTTTATCCTTTCCATCATCAGGGGGTGCAGCAACCTTCTGCTTTGGGTTGTCCTGCTTTGTTGAATTCTCTTCAGAAGGAGTGTTCTTTTTCTTATTCTTCTTGCTCTTACCACCGCGTTTTTGTGTATACTACACAAAGTTGATTGCGATGGTAGGAAGAGCAGTCGATTTGGTAGAGGGGTCCACTGACATCTGGGCAATGTGACCGCTGAGTTGTTTTATAGTAGCCTTGAGGTTGCAACGATAATCCCATCGGCGTGTGCTCTGGGTTGCTGAGTAGTGGGAGAATTGGAGTTGCGAGTGGTATTAGGAATTACATCGTATAGAGTGTCAGACTGCGAATATATCATATCTAAGTGTTGGGCATGACAAATGGATTGGTCTTCTATGACCACACCACCTAAGACGACATCCTTAGCGATTTGGGGGAGTAGAGACTTGTAGAACCAATCCACTAAGAGATAGTCTAGGAGGGGAGCTTTGACTAACCTCTGCCTACATCTCCATTCATGTATATGATTAGAGATTTGGGTGGTGGTATCCTGATGTAATGAAGTGAGGAGTTTCATCCTAGTTTCATAGCGGATGGGTAGCTAGAAGTGCTTTAAGAATTCCATCTCTAGAGTGTCAAATGTATTGACTAATGTGTGTGGTAACTCAATGTACCACTTGGTTGCATTGCCAGTAAGGGTGCAGGTAAAAAGACGTAACCAGATACTATCATCCACCATGGAGTTAGAAACACAACATAGATGATAGGTGGTGATGGGTGTACCCAGATCCTCCCCTTGTTTCCCTTTGAGCTTAGGGATGTCTATCGATATTTTATGCAGGATTGGTGGCCAGAGTAAGTTATGATAGATGGGGTCATTTGTAAGTTTGTACAAGTTGGGGATATCAAGCGTTGCCAAGAAAGGCAGAGTGTGTGATGTCCCCAAATTAGACCATGGTGATGACATATGACTTGAGGATCCTTGCAGTCCTCTCATCATGTTGTTCCCAATATTGTACACAAGTTGCATGGTATAGTAGGTGCTTTGGGGTATGGTATTGTAATGTGAATTTCCATAGGAATTGTTAGGTTGGGGGATAGAAGTGCCCCCAAGATAAGCAGTGCCAGCTTGACTAATTTAAGGTTGTGAGTATGGTGCCCCATGGATTGATTGGGACCTCCTTGAGGATTCCCGCTTGCCATAGAACTAACTATAATTCCTTGACTAACACAAGGAGTGTTCATGTCAATCAATGACTGACCATGCATGCCTGAAAACAGATGGGGAACTATTACGCTCCCGGCTGGTATATGCATATTGGGAGTGCCCCAGATACTTGAATCTTGGGGTTATCACTATATAATGAATGCCAACCATATTGTTGGTTGAAGGGACCCGCACTAACTATTCTATATTGAACATTATAAGGAGTGCTATATGTAGCACTTGTCGAAGGTACAAGGTTTGATATTAAAGGGGCGGAATCTGGAATAGACTAGGTTCCACTCGTGTAGGGTGTCACCATAGGGTTTGAACCCGGGACAAATGGGATAGCAGGGTTCCCCATCAAAGGTGTGGTATTGACCATTGACTGGGGAAGTGGTGGGGAACCAAAAGTGTCCAAAAAATCCCACAACCAATTAGTCATCGACAGGATGGGTGGAAGTGCTCCAACTAAAGAAAAAGGAGGTACAGATGCAACAATAACCAAGAGTGGGCCCAACAGATTCATGATCAAAGGATTGTATGGAGGAAGAAATCCTTTAGTAAAGAAATCCTCCAGTAAGCATGAATCGTTGGATTTCCAAACTGATTCTGTGTGAGATCTCGGAGACTGATTTCCCGATGATGGGGAATCTGGTTCACTGGAGCTTAGCGGATCCTCCACACTGGGTGGGGGAAGTCCTAACAATCATCTAGATTGATGACAAGGGCCAGATGTAGCTATAGTGGCCAATAAATTTTATCAGTAAATTTTATAGTGATGTTTATTAAAGTCTCAATGATAACATTCTGGCAACTAAAAAATAAAAAATACACTGAGTAAATCAATCAACGAGTAGAGGAAAATGACCCTGTCTGATAAGCACTGATCACTGGAGATGAAACCCAGAAGCAGAGAGTTGGTCAAATGTACAATTATGGTTACTCTAGAGCTTTGCTCGAATGTCAGATTGAGGGGCCAAGTACTCTCGTGAAGACAAGCACCCTCCCAAAAACTAAAGACAGAGTAGCTTCGTTTGTGTTAGGTACTAGGGCAGCCCACCCCAATCACCTTGTGTTAGTCCCTAAAAGTATGGCCACTAAGGATACCTCAGATCATAGACACTACCAAGGGGGACATAGTCATAGATAGTACGATGTGTAGGTAGGATGCCTGAGTCCTTGATTGAGCTCCAATATCCCCGAAGGGATCCCCGATACACAGAATACCAAAAGGAGATGTAAGAAAATTTGGGCTATCTTCACTTACATTCCAGCATTGTCTTATATTTAGCTCTGCTTCTACTGGAGTGGTCCCGATAATATGAGTGCAAAAGGATTTCTCTCTTTAAAGACACTAGTTTTGGTGTATGATCTTGGGCAGTTTACTCACACTTCCTAACCCAAGATCCTAGCCTAAACTAATGTGTGTTTACTCTAGAAAGAGTTATTGATTGATTTTATTGGGCATTTTTTAATTGTACTTTGTTAGAGTCTTCGGTAGGGGTCTTGATGTATGAGATTTTATGGGACTCTGACCCAAATCATGCAAAAACAATGCTTGTAAATTTTCAATTTCGATGAATAAGCTACTCCTACAAATGGATAGTCATTAATACATCAATATTCATGCCATGCATCCTATTCAGTACAACACTCACATAACCAACAAAAATTTTCAATGCTCACTAACAACTATTGAAACCAAATAATGCAGAACTTAACCAGCTAGCAGAAAACAATAAAAAAAAAATATTTTTTCTTTTATGAAAATAAAAACTCTAAGAAGGAAATCTATTTTCTTAAAAAATAAAAAAAAATTATTCAGGACACAAATCAGTCAAACAAAACACAACTACAGATCCCTTATCATTCCAAAAGAAATTTTCCCAACCCTTTCAGGTCATAGACACTGATGTTTACCAAAAACTGGGTTACTAACGCTCTGTGATAGATGCCACAGAGAGTTAATGGTGGCACCAATGCTCTGGTTGTGAAGCTACAATGCTTTATAAAGCTCTGTTTACATAGGTAAATTGCGTTAGTGAGGAAAAACACTTGAAAAAAGGGTTGTGGGGATCAGATCTAGGGTTGAGCAATGAAAGAAGAGTGCTGCAAGATCCTGAGAAGGTCAGAAAAGGAATGAGGAAGTACAATAAGGTTTGGAAGAAGGAGAGATCTAGGAACTTTCTGGGAAAATTGGGAAGTAAAGTGTAGTCCCCAGTCGAGTCGCCAATTCCACTATAGGGATTAATGCACGGTGTATGGAAGATGAAGGGACCCTCAAGGGTCTTCCCGGGACCCTTTACAGACAATAAGATTATCTGCATTTTTCACAAAGATACATCCATGTCCATATTCAACAAGTAACTATAAAAGCAGGATAGATTCATTACCTCAAGCCTTTGTGTGGAGTTGTTGGAGAGCATAATGCAGCTACGCGAAAGTCCCCCGAGTCGGCTCCATATCAAGTCTTGCACATAGAAAAGACAATCGTAATCATAGCATAAAACCTTGATAATCAATGCATGAATATACAAATGACATCTACTTGCACATAACTAAGCTACTCATGCTAAAAGACATTGAATAAACATATAAATGAATTATAGTACCAACATCACAGAGTGGACAGTACAATTGCAGTTCTATATTAATGTTGAAATAGTGATTACAACCATCAGTTGCATCAACCTTCCCTTACACCTCCATCTCCTCTCTCTCTCTCTCCCTCCTTACCAACTTCTTATGCTTAAGTTTTAGACTCTACTCGACAATCAAGTAAGCTATCCTTTCAAATGATCTAATCCCGTTTCACAATAGCCCTAGATCTGCTTATGTAGCATGCGAGGTTAGGGTTGCCAAGTTTCTCCATGTGTCTCCTTAGATAAAAACAATGATGTTGCCATTATTTTGAGCTCTTTCCCATTTTCATACTCCATTAGGATTAGTAATCCCCCAAATAGGTCGAACTTTGATGTTTCCTTGCTTTTTTGAGTTGATTTAGGAGAGAATATAGGGATATTTCTTAGCCAATCCACTCCTTTGACCCTTAGATCCTCATTTGGGTTTACTAACATTGTTCCCAAGGTAACAAGTAGAGTTAATTGGGTCACTAACGCGCCCTTAGGCTTGTTGAGAAGCTTTATAAAGCAAATTGATAGTGTATAGGTAGAGTTAGCCTGGAAACAAGGCTTGTGAACTTGGTCATTGCTTCAGTCATCATGTCTTTCCCCTCTCAGTGGATGAGGAGGTCATTTTACTGTATAACAACATGACTTTTCATGTTACATGGATGACTCTTGGACTTCTACTTTACATTACATTTCTTTGATATTGAATTTAAATAATCCACAAATGATGTGGCAAATAATGATTGTGACAGGACATAACATGACAATGATGACATGGATTGCATGATGATGTAGTAGTGCCAAGCTATCCTTCTTCATGTTTATTTCGTTTTGTCTTCTATAAGAGAAGTATCCAATACCTCATCTTCATGAGAGATATGCTTTCTTATTCATATCTACTCTCCAAAAGGTTGTGAACCAGATGGAGTCTCCATGTAGTCCTAACCTTTGGTCTTCTATTGTAATCCAAATTTCCTTCATCTTCTTTCGTGATGAATAACTTATTTCCTCATTTCTTTAAGGGTCTTCTAGCATGGTCTCCTTCAACATCTCATTCATCATCATCTTTTTATGACACAATAAAATTCTTTTGACTAAAAACCACTCATGACAAGATGACATTATTATGATAAACACCTAGCCTAATATGCTTCATGAAATCACTTTTTATAGTTGGAAATGGTGACTAATTGAGTGAATGACTCAAGGATTGAGAATTTCTAGAGGCCAAGGTCTAGGACTAAGGCTTGAGACTACACAATGCACATTTTAGGATGGAAATGGTCAAAGGATTGCATATTTGAGGGACTGAAGGACTCATACTAGAGTCTTGAGCATTGAGACCACACAATGCATAGTTTTGGATGCTTTGGAAGAGAGGCTATGCAGTTAAGGGACTCAAGGGCTCAAGTTGGAGTATTTAGGCTTAAGATTGCACATTTTTCAGTTCTGAGGACCTGGGCTAAGTGACTTCATAGTTGGCGAACTCAGGAGGTCAATCTTGAGGCTCCAAGTTACCTAATGTGTAGTTCAAATAGGAGAAAAAGCTAGGATATTACGTAGTTGAGGAGTTCAAGTGCTTAGGGTTGATGCTTGAAGTTTTAAAATGTGAAATTGAGGCTGAATGGGAGGAAAACAAAAATTCATTTATGGAGTTCAAGGGTGAAATATGGGCACTGTGATTATGCAATGAAGAGCTCCAAGAGGCAAGGTCACAGACTGAGGGTTAAGACTATGCAATGCTTAGTTCAGGAAGGTTAAGTGAGGCCAATTTTCCTGAGAGTGAAGTTTTCCAGATGAGGCTGTGTTGAATCAGCGAGCCAAGGTGAACAAGGAAAAAAATTGAGCATGATCACACACTTAGAAAAATTTAAGACACAACCTTGATCACTTAGAATACATGAACGATATACTTCCCTCAATGTGATGATATTACGATGAATTTCCCCAACTGCAACACTAAAGGTACACTTTGTGATAACACTTCTGCAACAGGGCATAAAACTTTGGAAATGAGTGTAAAGCATGTCTTCATGACCATAGGGGCTCATCCACACCAAAGTTACCCTTTAAAACAAGCAAAAACTCCACTTTACATTATATGCAACACTTCCCATGCCAAAAGACAACATTTACTATATAAAGAGAAAAATGTGAATGATACTTGCAATATGTGAATGACAATGAAAACAACAAATCCAAAGCCAAGTTAACATGAAATCAAAACTAATTAGGATGAAATCAAGTGAAGATGACAATCAAAAACATGAAAGTGACACTCACGAAAGTGAAGGCACATAAAAGTGGTAGTTCTTAAAACTCACCGAAAAAAAGGCACAAACTCAACTAAAAGTGAGATACTATCAATGAAAGCATGCACAAATTTTTGACGTGGGTTTATCATCATACAATCACAGTCCCGATGGAATTTGTTATGCCTTTACAAGGTTTCTTAAATAATGCCTTCATGGACTTGTTGCAGATTGAGCATGTGCGAGAAGGTGAATTCGACTCTTATAATCCAAGAAGGAGCTAAAATAGTTAATAAGGAATCAAATGACTAGAAAGTGACTACAGAATGACTGATCACAAGATCCTCAGTAGGCTTCAAAATTGAAGTATAGGAAAAATTTTGGAGGTTTTTTTTCGCCACGAAAACACTTAGCGACACACTAGTAGAAATCCACCTTCTCTGCCTTAGCAAACTCTTTGTGCAGGGTCTATTTCTTCAGGAAGTATTGACTCATCATTTAGATTACCTCGACTTCCTCACTTAACATGTAAATAAACATAGTCCTCTATGTCCTTTTTCTGTTGAACACAAGCATAATACCAATAATATCGCAATGTTTCGAATAAAGAAATGGTAGTACAGTTTACAAGCTTTAGATTTCTAGAGTATAGTTTTTCATCTCTGGTGTTGCTTTGCTACCAGTAGGCCTAGATAGTACCCTACCGATGTCACTACAGGAACAAAAAAATTTCTCAACCATTGACGAGCCTAGGTAGTACCCAAACAAAGTTGTTTACTTCACCTCCCTGCATAGTAACCCTTTCTTTTCTTTCACCCTTTATTTATGTATTTTATATATAGAACTATGCATAGGAACTTATTAATTTTATGGGCAAAAGATAGATCCCGACTTATTGAGAGTATAAGAGGTTTTTCCTTCAGAGAAGCATATATAAACCTCTTATATTTGTTTTCTCATTTATATTTTCCCCTTGTCCTTCTCTACTTAATCAGATCAGCGTGGAAAACACCAAAACATAAAGAACCAATCATAGGGATGAGGTTTCTATAGTAGAAATGGATATCATGGTTTGACACCTAGGTTTTCTTATGCATGAACCATATTTTTTGTCAGAAAATCATCGACCAAGGGATAATCAAGGCGGAGAAGAATCAATGATGGTTAGCTAAATGTTATAGTGTTACAAATCCCTTTTCTGTTTAGATACATTATCTTTGAGCCAAAGGGAATGTCCTTCATGTGAAGTCTTATTGAACAAATCACAAAAGACAAAATACAACAAGGAAATAAAACTAGGAGGAAAAAACAAAAGGAGGATAATTCAAAATATGATGTAAAACTAAAATGAGAAAGCACAAGAAAAAATACAGAAAATGAATGCAAGGTTAACATGTAGGTAAACTAATATGAAACTAGAACTACTATTAACATAACCAGCTAGAAGGTCAGTGTCACGTGTAATGAAATTTCCAATCAAGCTACCGAAGTTGCTTCCGACTTGCATTCACAAAGATACAAGCAATTAAAAATGATATGTAAAAGTGTGTGATAGAAAAGGTAAGAGCTTGAATATATTTCACAACAAGTAGATGATATTACCTATAAGAAAAAAGATAGGCCATAACCACTACTTCTAACAAGTTCACATTTTTACCTTTTCAATGACCATTATAAGTAGACAAACCAATGAAAGCTTCTTGTGAATGCACCTTTATCTATTTCATCCTTATTATAAAGCATGAAAAAAGACTAAAAATTTTTATTAGAAAAAATGATTGCTAAGAAAGATGCTTCTAGGATATCATAGATTGGATCGTGAAATTCGAAACAATCCTCTTGAAAACCCCAAAATGCTTGAAAAGATGAATTTTCAATTAGAAGCATGGTGTCAGGAGGAGAATCCTATGAGGGAAAATTGATCTAATCATATTCAACCAACGTATCAAGATAATGAGGACCTAAAATGACCATTACTGAAGGCTGAAGTGCCTCAACCATTTGAAAAGTACTCAAAGGATGAAATGTTAAACCATGAAGATCAAAGGATGTAAAACAATTGTTATTGGATAAAATGATGGGAAAATGGTAAGTTGAATGAAATTCATCAGAGATAGAACCATGATTAGATAGCCCAATTAAAGCATCATATTCCTAGTTTGTAATTAACAAGGATAAATAAATTTGAATAGTTTCATGAATGCTCTGCACAATAGAATCATACTCCTTGTGTGATGAGTGTAACAAACAATTTTCTTGTAACTAGTTACACACTACACTAGCATTGTAATCATTGAAAGAAGGAAAAAGGAATGCTAGTATAGAAAACAAAAGAAACCAGTCACGGTAAAATGAGTGAAGAAGAACTTGATTCTTCAAATAATCCATGCATTCAATGACACTCAAGAGGATTTTAGGTATGATGAAGAAAATTATTAGCATTAGAATACTCACAAGAAGGATCAGGAGCTAATTGTTTTCAAAAGAATGTGACAAGTATGACTTCTTTGGCCAAAGACAATCTTTAGAATAATCAACTTCACAGTTGCATTCTTCTGTGAAAGACACACTCTCCAAGCCTAAGCTAAGAGCAAGCATTTTGCATGGAGACAACTAAAATAGAAACTTGAATACAATAAAAAATTAAATCTTGAAAGTTTGAAATATTATATCCGCAATGCTAAACATATTTCAAGAAGGAATTTACATCGAGTCAAACCATGCATAAAGACAATTTTTATGAGGAAAACCGGACCTTACTCAGTTTTGGGATATTTCCATATTTGCGATATCTTGATATAACCATCAATGGAAGTTGAAGTGCTTTGAATCCTAAACAAGTCCCAAAACTTTCAAGGATTGTACAATCACATTTTGAATATTGAACCAAATCATACATGGTGTGAGGATAATTTCTTTCATTGATTTTATTAAGGTCACTATTAACTGAATGGAAATCATCTTTGTCACTAATTTGATCGGATTTTATAAATTTGACAACCAGATTACTCATGTTGAAAGATTATTTTGATCGCAAATATAGACATTTATGAATCAGAGAAATTTCATGAGAAAGTTGATTTGAATAGTTTTCTTTGTGAAAAAAAGATATGATACGAGACAAAAAAGGATGCTCAATGATCTCATTATGTTCTCTTTAATCATGGAAAACCTCACTACCTTGTGTCAATTGAGAGGTGAATTCATCTGATGAAGAACTTGAAGAGCGTGGAATATATTCATTGCATGTAGATATGTCGCAAACAATATGGCAAAAGGGATAATGAGATGAATAGGAATTTCAACAACAACTCCTTCTTTGAATTAATCTTTTGAATTAAAATCTTCATGAGAAACTAAAAGATCAACTTGTGCACTTGGGAATTTGTCATTTCTTACATCAACACAATCATCACCATCAGAATGATTCTTTGCCAATTCTACGGGTCTAAAAAATTGATCTCATTTGATTCATTACTATGATTAACAGATTCAATATCAAGAAAGAATGAGGAAACACCATATTCACACAAAGGACTTTGAAAAGGATAATAAATATTGAAAGAATATTCACCTTCCCACTCCCTTACCTTTGAAATGTGACTACATTGCATCTATTCATTGCCCGGATTTGGAAGAGATGGATTAGGAAGATCACAAGACAAGGTGTCATGATAAAGAGACGATAGAGGATGATAGGCATCCAAATTAGATTATGACCAGAGTTATGAGTGTTAATACCCACATGAGGAATGGAAAAACTAGTCTTCACCATAGGCATCATGAGCCATTACAAGATTTCCTTCATGGGATTTGAGTCATGAAAAGAGAAATGAGGATGAGAATATGTATTAGGAATTTTATGTGCATTTTTCCCAACTTTATTATCATCACAAGAAGGCACCCTCATCAGAATTGGAAAAGGAGGAGGAAAAGGAAAAAAAGGAATAACAGGTTCCTCCTCTGAAATTAGAGGTGTCTAATGATTTACAAGAGTTGGGGAAGAAGAAAAATTAGGTGGTTTGGATTCATCATGCAAAGAGATATGAACCAAATATTCAATTTTGTTTTCAAGAAAATGAATACATATCTTCTTCATGAAATTCATAACAAAGTTGAAGGAATCGATTAGAGAAAGCGTCAATTAATTCATCGTGCTTCATTCTATGATGATTTATCTTTTATAAACATCTCAGTAATCATACCTATCAAATACTAAATGAATCTCCTTGATGAGATGGTTAAGAGAATGAATGAAAGTGGGTGGTAGAGTGTGACACCATCGTCTAACTCGACCTTAAAGGGCAAGGTAGAAAATAATAAAAGGCACATCTTCACAATCATTTTCATAGTATTCACAAAAATTAAGAAAAAGAGAAGCATGCTATCTAATGGATGTATCACCCTCACCATCAAACTTTAATTGAGACAAGTAATGAAAAGATTTATCGGGGGTTGAAATCTTACCAGGGGATGGGTTAGAAAAACACCCTGAGAATATTATTTTATGATGATCCATTTAAGATAAGATATTCAAAACCGACTCAATGGGAACAACGTGTCATCTGGCCCTCCTTCTAGCGCCATTTTGTTGATGATGCAGGAAATATGTCAACCAAGGGGGTATCCCATATATGAAGTCCCAATTAGACCTCACACCATTTGGAGTAGGAGCCCCATCATAGTTTCAGCCCATTTTCCATATATCCTTGTAGATTTTCCTTGGCTACAAAGTTCAACACAAGAGAGTAACACACAAGTAGATTTAGATCAACAAGTGAGTATGCCTTGTGAAATTTTCAGCTATGGAAAGTATCAAGATCCTTCTACCAAAAATGGAAGAGAAAATTGGGCCCTTTAAAGAAAAGTAATAATACTAATCTGGAAAAGGCTCATGTGCATCTACATATGAATGAACCATTCATCTACCAACAAAATAGCTCACAAGGAAGCAATGATTGTTAAAGAAAATACAACACACCTTCAACAAGATAAGTATGAAAGCCACACAAATAATTCAATTTCGTGAGTACAAATGAAAACAACATACATTGCAGCCCCACGGGGGTAGGCGAGTTGGTAATCACATTGCAGTGAAGTTCATTAGAAAGGTGGGCTCCATACTGAAGGTCATGAGTTCAAATCCTCGGGACTAGCCCGGAAGCTATGGAGAGGGGTGGGCACAGTTTCCCAGGGGTTATAGTGGTAGTGGTCAGAATCAACCCCATGTTACGTGAGCTGCGAGGCTACTCCAGTAGTCTATTCCTATGTAACAAAAACCAAACAACATAAATTGAAAACATTTAAAGAATGGTCTTACAATATTCATGATATATACATGAAAGCATGTTGGTTCAATGGGCTTCTAAATTAAGTAAATTTTCCAAGATACATCAATATAGTGAACACCACTAGCCCTAATAGTGGAGCATTAGAGAAATCACTCGCTCCTCCAAAACAACTCTCTTCCTTTCTAATGCCTGATAGGAGGAGCTAAGGTGAAAAGTCCTTTACATGATTAATGAGGGTGTATATATAACAAATAGGGTGATCATTCACATCCCTTGTGACTCTTGGACTACCCTCATGACTGTTTGACTTATCAATGACCTTTCAACTTCATACATGACTTTTCATATTACATGGATGACACTTGGACTTCCATTTTACATTACAATTCTTTGATATTGGATTTACATAATCCAAAAATGACGTGGCAAATAATGACTCCTGAAAGCACATGACATGACATTTATGACATGGATTGCATGATATAGCAGTGCTAAGTTGTCCTTATTGCTAATTATTTCTTCCTGTCTTCAATAAGAGATGTATACAATACTTCATCTTCATGAAAAATATAATTTTTTCTTCATATCCACCCTCCAAAAGGTTGTGAATTAGATGGAGTTTTCATGTGTTCCTGACCTTTGGTCTTCTATTGTAATCCAGTGTTCCTTCGTCTTCTTTATTAATGATTATCTTAGTTCCTCATCTCCTTAAGTGTCTTCTAGCAAGGTCTCCTTCTCCATCTCCTTCATAATCATTTTGTCACAACATAATAGAATACATGTGACTGCAAACCACTCTTAACAAGATAACATAAGTTCGATAAACCCCTAGCCTAATATGTTTTATGAAATCACTTGTTAGGGCTAGAACTAGTGATTGATTGAATGATTGACTCAAGGATTATGTAGTTCCAAGGGCCAAGGTCTGAGACTGAGGCTTGAGACTACACAATGCACAATTTAGGATGGCCAGGGTCAAAGGATTGTGCAGTTGAGGGACTCAAGGACTCAGGCTAGAGGACTAAGCCTTAACACTGCACAATACATAGTTCTAGAGGTCTAGGAAAAGGGATTGCATAGTTGAGGGACTCAAGGGCTCAAGCGGGACACTTGAGGTTTGAGACTATTCAGTGCACATTTCTAAGGGTCTGAGCTAAGTGAATGACTACTTGTGGAACTAAGGAGGTCAACCTTAAGGCTTAAAGTTTCCCAATGCAAAGTTCAGACAAAATAACAAGCTAGGAGATTGGTTAGTTGAGGGGTTCAAGGGCTCAAGGTTGAGGCTTGAGGCTTGAAGTTTCCAAATGCATAGTTAAGGCTGACTGGGAGGCAAAAATTGCACAATTCTGGTGCTGACGGTCGAATATGGGAATTGTGACTACACAATGTGCAATTCCAAGAGGAAAGTTTATGGATTGAGGATTAAGACTATGCAATGTGTAGTTCAGGAAGGTTGAGTGAGGTCAGGTTGCTCAAGAGTGAAATTATATAGATGACACTAAGTGTGGAATTAGTGAGCCAAAGTGAAAAATTTAAGACACAACATTGATCACTCAGAATACATGAACAACATACTTCCTTCAATGCGATGACATTGCGATGAATTTCCCCAAGTGCGACACTAAAGGTACATTTTCTGATCACAGTGATAACACTTGTGTGACAATGCATAAAGCTTTGGAAATTAGTGTAAAACATGTCTACATGACTAGAGGGACTAATCAAAACCAAAGTTACCCTTTGAAACAAGCCAAAACTCCACTTCACATGATAAGCGAGACTTCCCACACCAAAAGAAAATATTTACTATATAAAGAGAAAAGTCTGAAAGCCGCTTGCAATATGTGAATGATAGTGAAAAAAACATGCCAAATCCAAGATGACATGAAAATTACACTAATTAGGATGAAAACAAGTGAAGACAACAGTCGAAAACATGAAAGGGACACCCAGGAAAGTGAATGCACACAAAAGCGACATTCAAAAAACTCACTAAATCAAAAGCACAAACACAATCAAAAGTGAAAGACTATCAATGAAAGCACACATCGACCATCAACATGTGTTGATCGTCACACATGCATAGTCTCAATGGACTATGTTATGCCTGTACAAGTTTGCGTAAAAAATGTTCTCTTGAAATTGTTGTAGACTTAACATGTGCAAGCAAGTGACTTCATCTCTTTTAACCCAAGAGGGAGCTCAAAGACTTAAATAGGAATCAACTAACCAAGAAGTGATTGCAATATCCTTAGTAGGCTCCAAAATTCAAGTGTAGGCAAAAAATTTTATTGTGTTTGTCATAGTGACAACAAAAGTGTAGAAAATATGGGTTGTCCTTGAATCCCAAGAAGTCACATTTTTTTTCTTAATGAAGGAAAACTGTTGGGTCATATTGTATCAAAGGAAGGAGTTAAAATTGATCCTGATTGAGGAGAGTAAATCAATAATATTCCTTTACCTTGAAAAAAGAATGAAATTCATATTTGTGTGGGAAGAATACATTTTATCAAGAGATTTATCCCAAATTTTGCAGAAATTATAAAGGAGATTACTAATATGTTGAAAAAGGATAAAGAGGTCAAATGGACCCCAACAACCAGAGAATATTTTTCAAGAATTAAAAAGGATTTTGGGGAGGCTCCTATTCTGGTTAGTCCCAATTATGAGAAACCTTTCCATATTTTTTCTTTTGCATCACCAACTACTATTGTAGTTATGTTGTTGCAGAAAAATGAAGATAACAAAGAGAAATCTATGGCATTTTCCTGTGAAGTGTTAAGGGATGTAGATCTGAAATATAACATTTTGGAGAAAAAAACATATGCTCTAGTCAAAGCCTTGAATTAATTTAGAACATATATCCTATAGTCAACAATCACAATTTATGTACCTAATTCCACAATCAAATATGTTTTGAGAGAGGGAGACAACAAAGGAAGAAGAGGATTGTGGATAACAAAAATACAAGAGTATGATATGGACATCAATCTAGCTAAATTAATAAAAGGGTAAGGTTTGGCCAAGATCCTATCAGAGGCAAAATTTCAAGCTAAGAGAATAAACTTGTTGGCTGAAAATTCTAGACCAAATGCAGTGAGTAAGGATAACAAATCCAATGAACAAGATAATAGAATTGCATATAAATATCTATGTATAGATTGGTACAAAAGAATTATCCATTATTTTTTATTTCTTAGCTCTCCGTCAGATTGTGACAAAACAAAATATAAGGCTATGAGAATGAAATCCAAAAAGTATGTTATCTTAAATGGTCAGTTGTATTGGAAATATTTGTTGAAAAAATGTAGCAAGAAAGGCTCAATTTGACTTAGGCTTCCTCAAATTGGAAAAATTTGAAAATTCCACATCAACAGACAACTTGGATGTAATTAAATTAGGTTACATGGACTTTTTCACTCATTTAACTTAGTAAACTCGGGTTAGATGGCTTCAAGTTAAATTATGCATGTGTGATTTCTAATTTGTAGAAATCAATAAAGTTATTTCCAGTTGTACTCAATTAAACTAGTTCTAACATTTGATAGAACTAATTGGAGGTCTATTCTATAGTGGGGAAAAAAATATAACTCGTTTCTCATCTAGTTAACTAATCAATCAACCAAAAATAGCTCATGCATGCAAGGAATTCTAATTGCTTAGTTGCGGTGGAGATTCCAAGGTAGTGTAACATCAGTTGTAGACTAGTCTTGAGTGTAAAGTGTTGCATGCAATCAATGATCATTCCTTGGGAATTGCACAATAATTTTGGAGGAAAGTCCTAAAGAATAGGGGATAATTTCCTCAAAATTTTCACAATGAAATAGGAGCTCATGTGTAGGAAGAAATTGACTAAGTCTGGCTCAAACCTTCCCGTTGAGAAAAGACAACATTTATTCTTTTGCAATTTGAGCTCAAAGTTGGAGTTAGCAATTGTAACAAATTTTCTATTTATCTAATTAATGGATGTAGTTTTAAGGGGTTTTTACTATTTGGTTTCCCATATACACCTTTGTTTACTTGTGTATGGGATTGATGCATGCTTGTCAATGTTGTCCTAAACTGTGAATTAATTTTTGCTAAGCAAGAGAGTAGAATTTTGTCTCTTGATTTAGATTAAATTTCTTGAGCAGTTGAAATTATATTACCATATTTATACATGGTATCAGAGTAAGATTCACATTAGAAAAATAATTTCAAAATTGTTCCTTAGAATATTAGAATTTGCATCTTCAATGTAGCCATATTTCTTCATGACCGAGAAAATGTCATTGAATGGTCTCATATTAGAGTATGCCTTAGAAGGAAGCTCAAATTTCATTTCCTGGAAGGATTGCATGGAGGCAATGCTTGATGACAATTTATTGGTGGAGTATGTCAAGACAAACATTCCAAAACTAGGATCAACTAATGCCCAAAAGAAAGATGTAGCCAAGGCCAAGAGAATAATCTTGGAGGAAGCAAGAGACCACATTGTCTCAAATCTCTATGAGGAAGAAACTCCTTTCACAATGTGGAAGACAATGAATGAGCTATTTGAGAATAGCAGTGTCCATAGAAAATTGGTCCTCAAAGACAAAATTTGAAACATTAAGATACAGAAGAATGATATTATTCTGTAGTATCTTACGTGATTTACAGAAGTTTGAGGATAAGACTCCACAAGAGGTATGGACTGGTAAGAAACCCTCTCTTTCACATATGAGGGTATTTGGATGTGATGCATATGTACATGTTCCAAAGGAGAAAACAACCAATTTGGATAGTAAATCTGAAAGGTGCATGTTCATTGGGTATAAGGATGGTTTAAAAGGTTATAAGCTTTCGAATCCAGAAACAAGGAAGGTTGTGTACAACCATAATGTGGTGTTTAGAGAGGTGAAATATGTTATTAGACATGAAGTCCTACCAAAGGAACCTGAGAAGATAGAGTTTTAGCTAAAGGAGGAGGAATCAGACTCTATAGAAGAAGAGGAATCAAAAGATGAAGAGCCACAAACTCCAGATGTGAGAAGACTAGTTCGAGAAAGAAGGCAGCCAGAAAGGTATAGTCCACTTGCTTCATGTTCAAATTTTTCTTTATCTATTAGTGATGATAATCCTAGAACTGTTAGGGAAGAAATATATTCAGAGGATGACAAACTATGGAAAGAGGCCACGTTGATGAAATGACATCTTTGCACAAAAATGAGGCTTCGGATCTGGTTGAGTTGTTAGCTGAAAGGAAAATCATTGGCAAAAAATGGGGGTTCAAGAAGAACATGAATGTAGAAGGCAAGGTGGAGAAATACAAATCTTGGTTGGTAGAAAAAGCTTGTTCCCAGGTGTTGGGAATTTATTTTGGTGATATTTTTTCTCTTGTTGCCAAGGTAGCTTCTATTAAATTACTTTTATCTGTTTTTGTTGCTTTTGATTTTGAGGTATAACAAATGGATGTGAAGATAACATTTATTCACGAGGATCTAGAAGAAGAGATCTAAATGAAGAAACCTGAAGGATTTGTGGTGAAGGGTAAGAAACAACTGAAATTCAGGTTAAAAAAGTCTTTGTATGGGTTAAAAAATCACCAAGTATGTGGTATCATAAATTTGATACATATATATGGAGACTTGGCTTCACCAGAAGCAACATAGATCACTATGTGTATTTTAAATTAATTGGTGACCGTGTTATTTATTTGGTCTTGTATTTGGATGATATGTTGTTGAGTGGAAATAACAAAGAAATTATCGAGGAATTGAAGACCCAATTGTCCTTCAAATTCGCCATGAAAGATATTGGTGCTAAAAACTATATTTTGGGCATGTAAATTAAAAGAGATCAGGAAAAAGGGAAGCTCTAGTTAAACCAGAGGAAGTATGTTGAGACAATATTGTAGAGGTTTAATATGTATGATAGTAAACCAGTGAAGATTCCTATTCCTAACAGTGTAAAGTTATCTGTTGAACAGTTTCCCAAGACACAAGAAGAGGAAGAGGAGATGTCCCATGTTCCATGTGCAAGTGTAGTTGGTAGCATGATGTATAAAATGGTTTGTACTAGACTAGACATTTCCCATGTAGTGGAAGTATTGAGCAGGTTTATGTCAAAACCAAGGAAGAAGCATTAAACAAAATTGAAGCGGGTTTTCAGATATTTTCATGACACTAATGATTATGGTCTTTGCTACTAAGGAAGACGAGGTTTGGATAGACTTTTAGACATCTGTGGATTTGTTGATGCAAATTGGTCTCGAGATCTAGATCAGAGAAGATCTACAAGTGGGTATGTATTTAGCTTGTTTTGAGGTGCAGTTAGTTGGATGAGCAAGAGACAGTCTATAGTGGCACTTTCAACTATAGAGGCAGAATACCTGGCAGCCACTCATGCAAGCAAGGAAGAAGTTTGGTTGCAGATGTTATGTTCAAGTATGGGGTTGGTACAACGAGCTATGAGGATAAACTATGAAAGCCAAAGTGCAATTTTCTTAGTAAAGAACCTTGCTTATCATTCAAATACAAAGCACATTGATGTTTAATATCACTTTGTGAGGTATATGTTTGAGGACAAAAAGGAATTGTTGGTAAAGGTGGACACTTTGAAGAATGCTTCAGATGCATTGGAAAATTCTGTCAGAACTAAGAAGTTATCTTGGTGTAGAGAAACAATGGGCATTACAGGACTGGACTAATGACTAAGCTCTCCTGTGGGCCCCAGTGGAAAGAAAACAACAAGTGCGAGAATTTTGGGTGTGTGTTATATTAGGCGGGTGGATCTACGTATGGTTTTGTGCATGGTTTTTCGCTCGTGGTTTTGGGCATGATGCTTTTCTGCCCATGGTTTTTGTAGATCCAGTCAAGGGAACTACAGTTATGTTCTAATACTATGTTAATGGATTGGGTTTTATGGATTCTTTGGCATGTATATATATGTATTGTAACATTGTTTTGGGTAGCAGACCCCCCACGTAATCGTTTTGGGGCTCAAAGCCCACATTTTTGGGTAAAACTATGGCAAAGGTTCCACGAAATTTGAGGAGCACGAATTGTACTGGGGTAAAGTCCAAGGGTAGTCCATCCTAAAATGTTATAGGTTAATACAGAATGTGAGAATGTATAAATAGAGCAAGGCTTTAGGCTTAGAAGATAGTTTTGGGATGATAGTTGTAATGGAGATCAAAAGCGTATGGGTTTGTGAAGCAAGGGTGATCTGAGTCTGTAAGTCTGAGTCATGAGTAGAGGTTAGAGTATGCTTTTTAGCTGTGTGCACAGAGGCCTGGTAGAGTTTGCAGCCGTGTGCGTAGACCCCTACAGCTGTGTGCACAGGGTGGAGGGTGGATTGTACTAAATGGAAGATTAATAAAGATAAGTGTTTCTAAATTATTGTGTATCTGACAACAGATCTAAATGTTTATGCTTATGTTAGGATTTTATGAAGTGTATTTAAGATTTATGAATGCACGCACTCGGTTTAACTGTTAAATGTTCACTTAAAAACCTTCAAGAATAAATCAGATCTATAATAATTGCAATAAGACTCAGGATCTAAGAAACACCCCTTCGCAGAATTTTGCGAAGACCAGACTGCTGCACGGAACAACATAAGTGCATAGATTGGGTTGCAAATCCTCCAGACCTCATCAAGACATCCCTAGGATGTGGAAACCTGGTTTCAGCACCCTCCCATACTACCTTGGGTGAGACTTCAGTCCACACTCCGCGGATTGTTTTCGAAAGGGTCAGTAGTGTGGGATTTGTTTGGCTAAAAACTCTTCTGAACCTAGGTCAGGGCCCAATAATCCAACAAATGGTTCAATTGCAGAGACCAAGATCTAGCTAAGGGATGTCTAATGTCGGAACGTTGGAACCCTACGAAGAAAGAAGTTGAAGATTGGTGGGATTGGAGGGTTTATCACTGAACTTGTGATAGATGCAACTATCAGCTACAATGAAGCCAAAAGACATTTTCTTGAAAGATTGCAAGCAGAAGGAGCTTCAAAAGGATCGAAGGGTTAATTTCACCACCACAAACGAGTGAGGAAGAGTGCATGTGGGTCTCTCCATGGGGTGTGGTTTAGTATGGCGAACGAGATCAAGTTGCCTGTATTTAAAGGAGTTGGAAATGAAGATCCCGATTAGTTTTGGTTCATAGTGAAAGCAGCATGGGAAGCGCACAGGGTTACGGATTATAACTTTAAAAAGGCCACATTGGTAAGTGCACTGTAGGATCGAGTGCTGACTTGGTATAACAAACACTCAAATGACCAACCAAATGCTAGAATAGCAGAAATCCAAAATGCATTGAACAGAGAGTTTAGTCGACAAAATCAGAGACATAGTCGATTATAAAATTCAAGGAGATCACGATGCTTCTAGGTGAAATACCCTAGGACCTAGATCAAAGGTTGAAAGGTATGATCCGCGAGGCTAATATGACGCTGACGGATGCACAGCATCGTGCGTGGTTTTTGGCATCGTTAACACCACACCTGAGGACAGCACTGTCGCAAGAGAAGCTCTTAACTCATGCAAAGGCATTGGAAATGGCGATGAGGTTACATGAAACACCGATATAGGATCCAGGGTTGGGATTCCAACAAATCCATGTGCAACTACAAAACTTATGTTTAGAGATGCATAGTTTGATGAAGGATAGGGTGCCACGGCCAGAAGTACGCAAAGAAGTGTGGTGTATAAAATGTAAGGGCCACAGTCATGATAAGGATCACTGTCATGTACTCACGAGCTATTTAGCAGCAGGGGCACCGATGCTATGGAGACTAGAGGCGTTGGCTGGTCTGAGTGTGTCTACCGCTCTTCAGTGTGCAATTTTTCAAGTAGGAGGAAAGCATGCAATGGACAACTGTCACCTATTGCAGAAATATACCTAGACTCTGCAACAACTATACTGTAATTCTATAGATCAGTAGATCTTGATGAGCGAATGTGTCAAAGTTATGAAATAATGATGGATATAACTCTAACCTATCGAGTGTAGATGGAAACGTGAGGGCCCGATCCAGCTACAACAATAGCACAGGTTGGATTCCAAGGGCACGGTCAAGGAAGAGGAGGGATAGGACCAAGACGAGGGTGCAAACAATTAATCTGCTGCAATTGTGGAGGACCCAGGCACTATGCACGTGACTGTATGAATCCGACCAGAATAAGTTGCCCATACTATGAAGTATTTGATCATGAAATGATAAATTTTCCGACGCTTATCGCACAAATGCATGAATAAGGGGTGTTGCAGCCCACTCCAACACAAAATGTCTAGATGATGAGATCTGAACCATGCGAAGAGGACCCCAATGTGAACATGATGCTCAGAATCAACACGGCCATGGGGGAAGATAAGGGGAAGAAGCCTAAAGAAGACACCTGGGTACGTAAGGCTCCTATAAAGGAACCTAAATTTGACTCAAACCACACAAAAGAAATGTTTATGGAAGCTAAGAAGAGCTTCGCGAAGGTCTCTACTTCAGGTAGTAGGGATCAACCAAAGATGAATCTCGACCTATCGCTGCTAACTACCTTTTCAGAGGCATGTATGAAACTATTGCATGAAAATAAGGTAGTCAAAGGGCTACAAGAATTGATCACTAAATCCATAGGATCCAGGGAGTCGCACGTAGTCCGAAAAATGGGGAATCATGCCCTACGCACCGGATGGGAAATGAGGTTGACAACACAAATTGGTGAATATGAGATGGATCAAGTAATCTTAGGCTTGGGGTTGGACGTGAACGTATTACCAAAGCAGACCTAGGAGCGCATGGGCAGGCTCGCATTATAGTGGTCTCCCATTCAATTACGAATGGTGAAACAATAAAAGGTATTGCCCATGGGAAGATTAACATGAGTGATAGTGGATATTGATGATGCGAGCACGCAAAAAGATTTCGAGGTAATAGAAATTGTGGATGACAGTAACCCTTACCCTGCATTACTAAGAAGAGACTAGGCAACAGATATGAATGGAGTTATTAATCTAAAGAAGCGAAAGATGATTTTTGAGACAAAGTTCCTACGTGTGATCAAGCCATTGGACCCCACCGAAGAACAACATTACACAGAGCCCGTGCACGATGATGGAAGTGACGAAAAGCTTGATTGTATCTACAAAATAACTGCGTGGAACCAGGATCAATTACACCCTACTATATATGAAAGCACTCTGTGGAGGCTCGCAGAATCTTGTCTGTTGGAGGCCAATGAATATGATGAGCGATGGTACAATCAGTTAAGGGAAGTGACGACGCTAAATTGTAATATGATGACCAAATCCCTGTGTTGTGTAACCGCCCAGGTGCAGTATCTACAAAGCTATGATGCACTAACAGCGGTGGACGAATTCTTGCACTAGTATGCGCTGCAATTTGTAAAAGACGCTATCTTCAAACTACAACAAGAACCAGAAGAAATTGTTCAACCGGAATGGACACATTAGTTAAGACATGCCCTAGAATATTACAACCTGCAAGCGGAGGATGATGATGATGATCCCTGAAACATTAACGTTTTGAAAATAGAAGGGAGCTGCGAAGTTCGTGGACCAACAATCGAGGATCCTGACATCACAGTGCCACTAAAAACAAAATAGGTGAACATTGGTACAGATGAGGAGCCGAAGTACGTGACTCTAGGGGATTATTGGGATGATGCCACAATTGATAAAGTTGTCAAGTTACTTCGCGGGTATTAAGACTTATTCCCGACAAAACTGACAGAGTTGAAGGGGATTCTCAGTGACCTGGGGGTGATGAAGATAACTCTAAAGCCAGACATGAAGCCAATTAAGTAGTGTCCCTACTGTTTAAATCCTATAGAAATTTTGAATAATATAACACTTATTCACATAGATTATCCTGATTATACACTATTTGTGGAATGCATGCATAATACATAACCCCCTCTACCATTGATCATCAATTTGCGGAATTAAAAACAATCGCATGTGCACATTGAAACATCAATCACACATATCAACACAGTATGTAATGGGGAAAGCATACAGCTGAAAACCCAAAACTATCTGTATATTATAATGATAGAGAACATGTAACAATACATAGTACAATACTCCTCACAAGTAATCAGTACTATCTCCACCTGTTACACACAAACCAGCTCAGATCTGAACAAGTCACAGGTTCAAATCTCCTCCACTGTCTTCCTTCCTCTACTGCGCAATCCAAGTTGAGAATAGATTTGATCCAAGTTTGAATTCCCTTTTGGCTTGTACTGCACAATCCTCATTGGCAATCTCAATCAATGATTGTGCAAATCTCATGCACAACTATAGTCACAACTGA
>APFE031673874.1:0-11454 GCA_000404065.3 Pinus taeda | reverse complement strand
GTGATGAACAGTCGAAGAGGAAGCAGATGTATGGCAGCGGCTTTTTTAGCAGCTCCTCCGAATCACCACAGTGGGATGCCACCCGCTTCTTCATATGTGATTTCAGGGCAGATGCAGGGACCGTTGAGAGGTGTATAGAGCATATGCACAAGCAGCATGGCCTTTTTATTCCTCATGCAGAATCTTTGAAAGATCCCCGAGGATTACTCAGTTACCTTGGGGGTAAGGTATGTTTATTTATATTTCATAAGAATATGATGTTTCTCAAGATCATATGTATGTAAATTATATCGTATTATTTCTCTGCTAGCTCAGAATTGGGATTTAATTCTTATTCTCTTTTCCTTTTTTCATTTTTTATGTCATCGCAGGTTGCCAACGGTTTCATTTGTTTGTATTGCAATGAGGAACGACAACCATTTTCAAGCCTAGAAGCTGTTAGGAATCATATGATCTCTAAAAGCCACTGCAAATTACACTATGGAGATGGAGATGGAGATGGAGATGGAGATGGAGATGGAGAAGAAAATAGTCATTTAGATCAGTTTTATGAAACGCAAATAGTGGCTGCACAAAAAGAAGTTGAATTCGAGTTGGGGTTAGGAGGTACTGAACTAGTCATCAAGAGAAAGTCTGAAGATGGAACAACATCAGAGTCAAACAAGATACTTGGTTCTCGTCAATTTCTTCGTTATTACCATCAGAAGCCCCGTCCCACAGCTGACAGAGATCATGTTATTTCTGCTGCTGCATTACAACATAGCAGGCATCGAAACATGTGTTTGCAAGGCGTGCTGACTAAAGACAAACTTGACCAGATATCGCGGCTGCCCAATCAAGAAACTAGGAACTACCGATCTCGTGATGCAAAATCTAGCTATCGCCAGTCCCGTCCAAACAAAATAAAATCTTTCCATAAGTAGTACTACTAATTCAAATATCCTACCTCCTACCTACATTGACATGGCAAACATTTTTATACTCAATTACAAAACATGAATGTTACATTTTTGGGATATTTTTCTTATATAGTGATATTCTCCTTAAAAGAAGTTTGAGGTATCAAATTCTTTTTTTGGCAAAAAAAGTATGCATAATTTATTTATTTATGTATTTTTCAGTTATCTATATATATTTCATTTTTTAAATAATATGTTTGAATGTATAATTCGATTTAATTTTTTGAAAATTTTAAAATAATTTAAAGGTGAAATCCCAACAAATATTTGTTGCATTTGAAATTAAAAGTCCAAATATAAAATAGCTATACTTGAAAATACATAACAATAAGAATATTATGTTTCAATTACTTTATATAATATATAGATATTTTGTTGTTGTTATTGTTATTATTTTATTATTTTAAAGTAAATTGCTCATATTGAAATAATTATAATTTAATTCACATGAGCATTAAAATATTTATTTATGATAAAAAAAATTACATTTGAGTATTACTTAATTTCAATAATATTAATGGCAATAAAATTCTTGTTCACTTGGTTTGTTCATTACCAATAGGGTGTTGGAAGACATTATGGGAGGAAATGTAGCACACCTATTAAGAGATTCCTCATGGAAGGGGGTTTCGTTGATAGAGATCGCAACATAGGAAACTCTGCATCTCATGTCATTAAAACTACCATTGTGTCACTTATCCATTTAAGACATAACGGCTTAATACCATCTTTGGCATGCTTTGCAGAATTTATGCTTCTCAACCTCCCAGAGTCCAACGAGTCAATCTCGACACTGAACCATCATAGGGAACTACCATCATCTATGAATCCATGCCCTCTACAACATTCATCAGTTATCTAGGATAGCATTTTGGGTACAGAATGCCTTCGGTGGACAATTCTACAACTTGACCTTGTAAAAAATAACATGTGCTTCTTGTAGCATGACAGGCCACTCCAGCTTGCCCTTATTAAAAACTACTTGTGACTAATGCTCGGGTAGGCCACATTAACCTATTATTTATGGTTTTGAATCAAATGTTTACCAACAACTCTTTTTCACCATTAAAAATTCTACCATTTATTTATTTATTTATTTATTTATTTATTTTTTAACTCCATTCACCAATAAAATATTTCATTTAAACTCATTTCATTGATACATTATTATTAGTTTAAAAAAAAAAATTACCATAAACCTTTTTTTCATTACAAAATAATTTTACAATCAACTCTACACCATGTGCATTTAGTAAAATTAAAACACCAATAAAATCACCCAAAACATTAATTTCTCAACAAACTCAACTACCACTTGGCTTATAAAATAGTGAAATCAAACCCATGTCCTGGTGTGAATAAAAGATAAGATCAAAATCTGAAAATATACTTCAATGAACTTTACCATTTGGAATCATTTTGACGTGAGAAGTTTTACTTCACGTAGAATATGGTCACATTGGAGACATTTTGCCAGATACTTTGATGGGATGGGCTTACTTTTTCTTCTTTAGCTGACAACAGGCTTCACAATTGTCTGCAGCGCAAACTGGAGCATGATGCAACACTCGAATCTCCCATGAGCGGATCGTCCTTGCTCGATAACACTCAACACTCAAATCTCCCTTTAGCATGATGCAACACTCAACGCTCAAAATTTTTTCAGCGCAAAACATTTTTTTTTCACTACAAAATAATTTTACAATCCACTTTACACCATCTGCATTTGGTAAAATTAAAACACCAATAATATCACCAAAAACATTAATTTCTCAACAAACTGAACTACCAAAACCATTCACAACTACCACTTCGCTTATAAAATAGTGAAATCAAACCCATGTCCTCCTGTGAATATAAGATCAAAATCTGAAAATATACTCCAATGACCTTTACCATTTGAAATCATTTTGACGTAGGAACTTTTACCTCACTTAGAATATGGTCACATTGGAGACATTTTGCCAGATACCTTGGTGGGATAGGCTTCCTTTTTCATCTATAACATCAGATCTATAAAGCCCAGCAAATGTCATAAGTAACATCTCATGTAGCTTACTTGGAAAGGCTCTCGTTTCATTTGTTGCCACAACTCAGCTCTATAAAACCTAGCAAATCTAATCTGGCGAACAGATCTACATAAAATATTAAATTTACTAATGCAAAAATAATTTACCCACATAACACAATCTCCTACCTTATTTATTTATATAGCTTTTCCAATGAAGGACTTTGATACCCTCTGGACCTCTTTATCTAAACCAGACGAGGAGGATGATAGATGGAACTCTGAATTGTAGTGAAATAACTATATATCTATGGTAGTGCCCGTGGAACAAGTGTACTAAGCGGGCCATAAGATAGTCTACCATTGTATTCAAAAGTATAGTAAAGACAATGGTGGGACTACCAAATCTCTTCACAAGTGCTTGGAATCAGCTCTTAAAGAGTTAGAAAGCATTGGCTAAGTGTTTGATAAAAAGTTTTAATGTGAATGTGAAGTGATTGAAAAAATACTTGCATGCCAAGTATTAATGCTTTCTTATGAATTGGTTATTGGGATGAAATTAAATAGAGAATGTTATGATCACATTGATAGTGTTCAAATCATTATCATGTTAATAGGGAAAATTTCAATTTTGTGGGTTTGGTTTTTTTGCTTATGTTGTATGTATTAAACATAAATTGGCACTCAAGTAGGGGATCTCAATGGTCAAGTATCAAATTATTTTTGAATGTAAACAACTTGATGATAATTATTTATTGTTTGACTATGAAATTGTAAAAGATTCAACCCCTTAGCGGTGCCATGGGTAATTGTGGATCATCGTGAAACCCTCTTTCCTTTAAGGATGTTGTTCAACGTTGTCAGTCTAATTCAATAACTTCAAACCCTTTATGCCTAATGATACTATTATGGAGAGATTCAAAGAGGTTCTCAAGTTGGTGGTTACACATTTGCTTTCGTTTTACCAACCCTCTTTGCTAATCTATATTTTCAATGGTTTATAGCCTTCTACTTAATATTTTCAAGGATATACAAATAAAATAAAGAAAAATTGAGCACTGTAGAAACCCATGAACCACATGCCTCACTTCTTTGTACTTGCATACATTTTCAATTCAAAGAATGAGAGAAGAGAAGCCCCATGTTCCAGCTATGCTTTCTCTCAAAAGGGTTTCTCGATATATAACTCGTGTCAATTTTGGTTTGTGAAATTTTATTTTCTTGATGTATATTTTTTTTTATTATAATTTGCATGCATACAGAATAAACAATAATTAATAGATCCAAAAATCTAAGGAAAATAAACCCTCATAATGTAGATTTCAGATTTTATAATATATTTTAGTAGATCTGTTATGAAGAATTGTCATGTCGAATATCCATGGTAGTTTATGGTTCATATTGTATCAACACAAGTTTCTCTAGGTATACTAGGGGGGTTTGCGTGGGATCCATATCAATTAAGCCAAAATTCACAAAACATTAGTCATGGCCAAGAAATCTGTGAATAACCATCCTAATCCCTCCAAGGAGAGGTTTTCATGAAAAGAAGCACAAGTTGTAGATATAAAATATATTGTGAGCCTCATGGAATCCCTAACCAATAAGATCAATATTCGGAGAAGAATGGGGTTCCTCAATTACAGGGGAGATCAAGATATCGAGAAGAAATAACGGAGTTGAAGAAGGAACCCAAAAAGAAATTAACCTAGTTTAAGTGATGTGAACCATTCATAATCCCTATGTTGTAGCTCTAAGATGGTAATGGTCAATTGATCATGCCAGAGCATCTAAGATAATTGTTTTGGGGTTTTGGGTTTTGGGTTTTTATGGAGGACCAATACATAAAACAACTTATAAGAATGATGTATTTAACCCTTTAGATAGTACTAATAGATAATCAAAGGGTTGTTATTTAACTCAATGCAGTGATTTAAATTGACAAAATGTACAAAAAGAACTGTAAGGAGATATGATTACTTTAAATTTCAGATAGAAAGATAAATCATCATAAGTGGGAAAGCCTTTGACCAATGTTCAAAAGTTAAACAAAACATGCTTAAAATTACATAAGATACTGAAAATTTTATGATTTAGAAGGAGCCTTTCAGACAAACAATCCAATATCTCAATCTCTTTATAATAATAACTTCAGAAGGAATTTTAAGAATAATTGCAACACATTTATTCTTACCTAATATCTCTGTAAAACTTAAACATATGCAAAACGAACAGAGTGAATGAAACACATGAAAGACTTATGAAAGATAATGAGACTACATGAAATCAAATTCAGAATCCTTTGCTTTATTATCAGTGATCTAGAAAAAGTTTGTACATCGGTTCTTACAAAATTTCTTATGGAAGGGTTCGACCCTTGATAACTCAGAAATATAGTTATTTATACTAGCTTAGGACTAGACAAAATATCTTAAAATATCTTAAACTAATTTACAAAAATAACTTGATATAAAATAGGAAATATGAATTATTGCATGACTTGTCCCTATTTTGATGTAGACTGTTGGTAACTGTTCATGGTTGTTCCTAGATGTGTTGATGTGTTGTATGATTCATCCTTTTTCCTGTTTGGATAAAAGGCTAATCAATTATTTCACACAATTCATTCCATTTATCATCAGATGGAATTTCCAGATTTACCATCATTCTATAAACCTCATCAACCTCAGTGTACTTTTCAGAGGTTGGTTTTACTAGAGAGAGGTTTTTGACGTCATGTCTGAGGATTAAATCTGGCTCCAATGCTTCCAACAATTCCTTCCCTGTAATCTGTTCCCTTCATTTGTGCAAACTGTGCTTTATCAATAGCAATATTATATAACTTTTCACTGTAACTTTCTAGTTTTATTAACTGATCATTAACAGATGTTAATTGTGGCAACCCTTTCTTACTTAACCTACTGAACTTTGAATGAAACCTTTGGACATCAATGTCCAAAGCTTTACATTTGGTTTCCAGCTGAGTCAGTAGGTTCTTCTTCTATAGGACTTTCTTTATCTCTAAAATGGTACCTGTCCTATCAGTGATATTTATTTCCTGTAGCTCTTCCTTGCCTTTAGAATTCAATACCTTGATCATAGATGTGGCTTCTTTAGGCTTTGTATCCAAGACTTCCTTTCGAATTTCTATCTTAGTCATGCATTTCTCAATTAGTTCCTGTTGTTCAAAAATAATTTTAACAGAAGGCCATATTATGAAACAAAGTTAGAAATATTATTCCAAATGTCTTCTTTGGCTTGGGTCAAGGTATCTGCCATGAATGTTTGATCTTCTAACTATTTGACTGTCTTCTCAAGACGATGTGTCCTTTTCATCTCTTCGAAATACATTGTATCATTTTTTATCTTGTTATTTTCCAAAGCCTGAAACTTCTGAAGCAACTTGTCATATTGTTTCTTTTATGCTTGCAGTTCCTATGACAAATTTGTATTTTCTGCTGCTAGGTAAGTTTCATTACCTATAGAAGATGAACTGGGTTCTGCTCCAGTGATGGGAGTTACTGTAACAAGCACTGTGGTCAGTTGTAAGGCTTCCTTCTCTTTAAGTGGTTTCTCAATCTGTTCCTCCATGGTTTTAATCTGCATATTCTGCTAAAAAATAAGCTTTAACAAATCCTCTTTATTTTTCACATTTTCTGCCATCTCCTTGGTCTGTAGGTCCTTAGTAGATGGAAACTTTAATTTTTTCCTGAGAGCTGAAATATCTACATTCTTCTTTTTCAGAATCTCCTCCACTACCTTGCAATCCTTGGGATCATACCCAATCTTTACAATAAGTTCTTCCAGCGTTTTCCACTTATTGTCTTTAGTATTGATGACAGTTTCTCTATCTTAAGTTGAGACTGAGTATTAGATAAAGTTGTTCTTAGTTTAGAAAGTGTCACGGCAGTGGTGGTCATTTTTGAGAATAACATTTCTCCTGATTGCATGTGCATGTCCATTTGATCTATAGGGTGAATCTGATTTGCATCAAAGGAGAAAATTTTCCTCTTGTAGTCATCAATTGACTTAGGAAATGGAACTTGAGCCTGTAGGAAGGCCAACTGCATCCTGCCTTTCTCATTGTCAAAGGCAGAGGGAAGTCTGTGTTGTGATGTAGATGTCTGCTTCCAAAATTGGATGTACATATGAGCCTTAAGAGTCTCATTATTCTGCTTAATCTCTCTGTATTTAGAAAATCTATTGACATCTCCAGCAGTGTTGGCCTCTGTAGATTGGGTTATTTCCATAGGTTTCGAAAAAGAATAATTGGGATCTGTCGTCCCTATTCTTGAGGCTTCTTGATCTCCAAGATCAATAAAGTCTAGTTTCCTGCTACCTGATGACATAATCAATCCTATATTTAGATTCTTCGGCTGAATAATGAAATCTTTAACTAGGTTTGGATCAAATGTAGTCTCCTCCGTAGTCCTATTTAGTGGATTTGTCTTTGTCACTAAAGTGTTCACGTGTGGTGTTGAAATAATATTTTCATATGCTTCCTGTAGAGTCCCTTCAGACCACTCCTCCTGGTTCGTGTATTTCTCTAATTCAGGTCTAGGAGTGTGGTTGTATGGTGTAGACTTCAGTTGAATTCTTAATGTTGAAATGATACCAAAAGGATCATAAGACCAAGTAAAACTAGGCTTGGTGTTCATCTATTTTGACAGTTGATCAACTTCCATACCTGCAGACCTGGTATTGCAAATAAAGGATCCTATCTGGGCCTCAAGCTTGAATTATGACTTCTTCTTGGCTGAAACAAAATGCAGCTCATCCATGTCAATCTTTTGCCTTATGTATTCCAATGAGAAAACTCACTGCCATAGACTTTGATCTCAGTATAATTATGGTATAAATACCAGTCACATGTCTTTGTATGATAAGATAAGTGCATAGTCTTTTTGATTTCTTCATTAATCCTGGGTTCTGTCTGATAGTTGATAAGTTGAAGAACTGGATGAATGAACAAGTCAATGAAGTTTGAAGAGGTACACTTTGTTGAATTTGCTTTGAATAACTCTGTCCAATAGATCGCTGATTGATCCATCCCTCGATCATCCTGCTTCTGAAGTTGAATATGCAATAAATCACCTCTCTGAAATAAAAACATATGAATAATCGCAAAGGGGTATCTGAATACTCCTTGAGTAGTGAAATGGATTAGTTGTTCATGAATATTATCATCCAAGAGCTGGTTGTAATTAAACATGAATGTTGGTTGAAATTCTACACTGAAAATGGAGAGGAATCCAAAAATGGATTCTTCTACGATGTGATCATTCTCATACCCTAGGAGGTAGGGTAATAAAGAGGTAACATGTCTAGTGGCTTCAGCAAAATTAGAAGATGGTTAGAGTGGATTTCTTTTAGGCATTTTGGCATCTTCAGATAAGAAAATCTAAAAAATAGCAGTTCTCTGTGGAAAGGTGAGTTTGTTGTAAAGATCAAGGAGGGTTGATCTGGAAATCACCCTTTGAGTTATCTCAATTAAAGAATTATTGAATGGAGGTATTACAGAGTCATGTGCTGCTGTGTGTCTATGTTATTTTAGGCAACAGATTGATCAAATTGCAAAATATACAGACACTGGAAAATGGAAAACGGCAAGAGAAACATAGTAAGCAAATACTAGAACACAACAATTAATAAGGAGTTCACCCTATCCTCCAGGACAGTGTCTCCAGTCCCGCTGTCAGTGGTGGCCTTCTTTTATTGTGTCTTTAAAGCAGAGAATTATAATGAGGAGCTCAAATTGAGTCTCCTAAAACATAACAATGTTGGGTAGGGTGGTTCTTGGATCCCCCAAGGCACTAGAGTACACAGACTCTTTTCCTTACTAGAACTTGACCTTTTTGGTCTTTAATGGGAGGAGCCCAATATGGTACTCGATTCCCGATAGATCCCCTCAGAGATGGCTTGAACCTCTCAAGCTCTCTGGTTCTCGACGCTGCCTTTGGTCAGCTCGGCCCTCTGTCTTTCTGCTTTTTGCTTCACTGCCTTTTTTCTTCTCTGACTCTATCTTCTTCTCTCTAGTTCTTCCTCTCGGTGTTCTCCCTCCCTCTCTCTCTCTCTCTCTCTCTCTCTCTCTCTCTCTCTCTCTCGATCTTTTCTGTTCTCTTATCATGGCTTCAAATTCAATCAATCTCATGACTTCTCGATTCCCCTTCCACCTCCGTCGGATCTCCTGCTGTTGTTCGCTTGGAATTCCATGTCTCTGCGTCATGGTCATAGGCTCACAAGGAGTGGCCACTTGTCCTCTGCGAACTATGCCAGCTTTTCCTCGTCGCTTCAGTTCTTCGGTTACATCGTGGAATGAGTCATCTGCCACCTCAGTGGTCAAATCAAACCTCGAATGCCTGTAGATCTCGGCTTAATCCCCTGTCGAATCTGGTTCTTTCATCAAGTGTTTTTTCAGCGTTAGATCTGGAGCCCCCAGATCCAACGTCATTCGCACATTTCACGCGGTAGGCTTACTCGACAATTAGCGCGCAATGAGCGGCGATTTTCTCTCTCCCTCTCCTGCCACGTGTCAGGCGCTGAATGGAATCGCTAGGTTTCAGCCAAAGCCGCTTACTGCCCAAGGGTGCCCCCGATACACCACCGATTTTGGAGCGCGGGTCCCACCTTTAGCCTTTAGCGCTTTCGCCACGGTTTTACCGCCTTCCATGCGACCGAGCGCTTCGGGGCCTTTCCTTCTCGAGGGGTTTTTCCCAACGATCAGAAACTGCCTCCTTTTCCTGATTCGGGCTTCCCAAGTGCCAGTTTTGCCTCCTACACAGTCTCCATGGGCCTCAATAAACGTGCTTTGACCGAGGTCCTCGTCATTCCACGCTGGTTGCCAATTGCCACTATTCAAAGGTTTTTCTAATTGCTCTATGCTCTTGAATTCGAAGTTTGTCCTGATCTGATACAATCATGGTACTTTGATTATTCTTCATGGATCCAATTCGGATCACGGCCTTCCCATTGAAAGAGATTTTGGACCACCAAAAGTTGGTTTTCAAGCATCGACTAAGTGAGGGTACTGCTGTCTCACTTGTCTAATCTCAATCCACTTTGCACTCCTCAGCTTTGAACCCTTGAGCCCTACTCTGAGGTACTCAGCATCTCCTATGCGCGTCGTCCTCACCTTCCTATATAGAACTGTGTCTTCTTGTAATTCATTAACATATTCAGGTAGCAGGTCATTAATAATAGGCAATTGACTCTGCTCTTCAGGATCCTCAATTAGAGAGGGTTCAAGCAATCTTAAGAAATCTGCATTTACGACTGAGTAGATGTGCATGTAAGCTAGTAGATCAAGGAAAAAATCATTTTCACCAATCTTCTCAAGTATTTTGAAATGTCCATACCTGATAGGATTTTCCTTTTTACCTTCACCTTGCATCCTGTCCTTGCTGATGTACAACCAGACTTGGTCACCAACTTGGAAACTATGCTCCATCTGATGCTTGTCATGCCTTGCCTTGTATTTGGCTTGGTTCTTTTCTAGTTGTTCCTGTACTGCCTGGTGGATCTCCTGGATTTGTTCAATGAACCCAGTTGCCCTATCCACATCACTGTGTCCCTCGACTGAGGTATCTTTACCAAAGACAAAATCCAAATGAGACCTTGGTATGAAACCAAAACAGGTCTCAAAAGGAGATCTCCGTGTAGAAGAATGTTTTGCTTTGTTGTAAGCATGTTGCACATAACACAAATGTTCATCCCAAAGCTTTGGATGTTTATTGCAAGATCCTCTGAGTAACTGGATCACTGTCCTGTTAACTACTTCTCTATGGCCATCAGTTTGTGGATGAAAAGATGTGCTTTTCTTCAGTTTGGTGTCCATCAGTTCCCACAGACTTGACCAAAGCTTGACCACAAATCAGGTGTCTCGATCAGATACAATGGAAGCGGGTAATCCAAAATGAACCCATACATGTTCAAAGAACAGTTTTGCGGTTTGTTCAGCTGTAATCTGTTTATTACAAGGTATCAAAATACACATTTTGCTGAACCTATCCACAACAACACATAGATAATCATGACCTTTCCTCGATTTAGGCAATCCTCCAACAAAATCCATGGAAACACTTTCCCAAGGGTGAGAAGGTACTAGTAATGGAGTGTACAAGCCTAGTTTTCTATTGCCGGACATGCTTTTAGCACACAGTACACCCTCTTACATATATAGAAACTGTCTCATTCATTTTTGGCCAATAACAAAATCTTTGTAGTTGTGCAACTGTTTTACTTACGCCAAAATGAACTAATATCATAAAAGTGTGTGCTTCTCTAATTATCTTTACTCTCTCAGTTTGTGGAATGCATAAATTCCCACAATGATATAAGAGTCGGTCCTTTAGATGATAATCCAATTCTTCTACTCTTTTGCCTTGACTTAAAGTTGCATATACATATTTAAAGTCTATATCTTGAGCATATTGTTCAATGTAGCTTTCATGTAGCACAGAATTATGCTTAAGTATAGTATATGCATTT